>PVKM010047479.1:0-11450 GCA_004027735.1 Carollia perspicillata
CCATCCACTCCACTGTGTGCTCACTGCCGAGAGTCTGGCCAGTCCCCTCCCCTTTGGTCCGTGGTGGCTGACCCCCTTTACCCTCTGTCTGCCCCCTCCCCGGTCTGGTCTTTTGCTTATATGTGACTTGAGTTCGTTTTACAAGAATTGGGATATGCTTTTTAACTTAATATTACTTTTTGAGCATTTGTCCCATAATCCTCAGTACTTCCTATGGTTTCTGTTGACACCCACCTGCTTCCCACCTCGTGGGGACTGGGTGCCATTTTTTGGAAAGGGTCACTGCCTGCCATTCGTTTTTCACCTTTCATAGCATGGAGAGTAGTTTCTGAGGCATTTAAATATTTATAAATGTGGAACATGCTGGCTGGTTGTTGATATTTCTCACTGTAATGGGCCGTGTTTCTTTCTTCAGTCAGGCATCGCAACTTGGAGACCAGATGGCGAATTTGCACCTTCACAACCAGAAGCTCAGGGACAAGTTGAGGGAAGAGGAGAGCACAGTGGGTGCGTTCAGGTCACCTCCGTATGTCCTTGGCCCAGGAGCACCCACCCTGGGCTGGTGCTCAGGGTGACATTCCAGTAACAGGTTGGATCGCACGTCATCTCCCTCTATGCTCAGTGCGAAAATGAGGTTGTTGAGTAGGCGTTTTGATGGAGCTGATGAGCAAGTAGAGTGGGCTCCGGACCCCTTTTATACCCAGCCCTGCTGTCCAGAGTGCTGAGGCCAAGTGTCCTGGCCGACTCTCGTGCTGCTGAACTGCCAGCCCGGGTGGTGGGCCCTCAGACCCCCCACATCCCAGCAGGGCAGCCAGGCCTGTCCTGACACGGGGCCGGGGCCTGGCAGCTGAGAGAAAGACAACGTCTCTTCCTGTTGGTAGGCCGGAAGGCGGAGGGCGCCGAGCCCCAGTATGTGAGCAGGTTCGGCTTCCACACCGTGACGTGCTGCGGCTTCATCCCGCAGGTGAGCGCCAGGGTTAGCACGTGCCTGCTGGGCTGACGGCCGTTCCCAGCACCCTCATGCTGGGCACCCCGCCCCTTGTGTGTGGCAGTGTGCCAGTCCCTGGCCTCCAGGAAGACTGACGGCCTGATTTCTGAAAGCAGAGGGTGAGCTGTGATGCCTGGCGTGGGGGAGTTGAGCTTGGGGGTGGGGAGCCATGGGCAGGCGGAGGAGTGTTCCAAGCAAAGGGAACAGCAGGCTCAAGGGCCATGTTTCAGGAAGGCACATGATGAGTTGGGGGCTAGGGGGACAGAAGCAGCACGTGAGGTCAGGGAATAAGTCTGGTCACTCAGTCTCTCTCCTGAGGCCTTTAAAAAATCGATGATACTGTTAAAGTGTAACCCACATGGCACTAACACTGTTTTAAAGGGTCCAGTCCAGTGGTTTCTAGTGGATTCGCGACACTGTGCAACCAGCACCCTCCACTTCCAGGAGACGTGCCTCCCATTCCCCTCGCCCCAAACCCTGGCAACCCCGAATCTCTCTCTCTCTCTGGATTTCTCATTCTGGACATTTCAGGGAAGTGCCGTCGCCCAATGGCCAGCCTTTTGTGTTGCTCTGCAGTGTGGGTGGCGGGCGGTGCTCCAGGCTGAGATCACTACGGCAAGTCTGAGGCAGACTTAGGGATCCCAGCTCAGGAGCAGGCCTCACGTGTAGGGCTTGCTGGGACCCCCTAAATCTCTGTAGAAGCCAGCTTCCTAGGGGGGTGCACCTGCCTGGAGCCGGTGACCAGCACAGTTGTACTGTCCCCAGCAAGTGTGGCTGAATGGGGCTCATCGTCCTGCTTCTTTTGTCGACCTCACACAGTGGCTTTTGAAGAGCCGAGGAGTGAGGTCACACGCAGGTGTGAAACAGGTGGAAGGGCTGGTCCATCAGGGCACAGGCGGCTCTCGAGTGGCCCTTCAGACCCCAGATCAACAAGCCAAGTCAGGCCAGCTGCAGTGCGGCCAGGAAGGGATGAGGAATGGGAGGACACCCTGGGCTGCCTCCTTGTGCTATGACAAGATGGCCCAAGGACCGACCCCAAGTTCCAGGAGGCTTCCTGCTCCTTGGGGCACTGTGGCGATGGGTGGGGCGACCCTGCGCGGTGGCGGAAGGCTTGTCCGAGGCCCGATGTGCTGAGTCCTGGTGGGACCAGTGGCTCAGTTGTGTGACGGACATGCTGTACCCTAAGCACCCTTCTAGGTGCTTTATCCAGCTCAACTCGCCGATTACTGCAGCAACCTGATAAGGCGGGTCACGCTGGCCGAGTGGGTAGATGAGGAAGCTGATGTGCAGAGAAACCAAGCATTGACCCTGAGGTCGTGTGGCCAGTCAGTGGAGGCTCCCAGATCTGACCCACAGCCTGGCTGCTAACTGCCCACACTACCCTGTGCCTCTGTCAAGGTGAAGGGAGGTCCCTCCACCAACAGCACTCCCAGGTGGCCCTGCCTTTGGTGGCTCAGGGGAAGGTCATGGCTTCCTGTGGGTGAGAGGATCATGGCCTCTCCGTCCAGGTGAAGGGACTGGGCTAGCCAGTGCTGACCTCCAGCTCTCAACACCCAGCTTGTACCTGTATGACCTGGTTATCCAGGAGGAAGACAGTGCTTCGGCCACTGGGGCCTGGGCAGGCCTGCAGGGAGCCAGGGAAGGCCACCCCGTGGCCCTCGGGCTGTTTGGAGCAGCGCCTCCCCACCTGCTCTCGAGGTGCACCCAGCACCAAGGGGGTGAACCCAGGGGCTAAGCGACCATGGCACCCAGCCCAGGGAGTGTCTCCAAAGCTGGCCAGGGAGATGGGACCGCTCCCTGAAAAGCTCCTCCTCTACAGAGGTTCACAAAGGAACCCTTTGTGTCAAAACAGCTCTGCATCTTAAGAACAAACAAACAAACAATCAAACAACTATTAAGGTATAATTGACACAAAAGGAGCTGCACCTACTTCAAGTACGCAGTGTGGTGAGTTGCGACCTTGTGAACCTCTCAGCACAGTTGGGATGATGAGTCCGTCTATCACCCCCAAAAGTGTCCTTTTGTTCTCTGTCCCTCCCGATCTTCCCTGCTGCTGGCCACCACTGAGCTGCTTTCTGTCACCACAGACAAGTTTGCCTGGTGTGGTTTAGTGTAAAGGGAATCATACGGTAAATACCCTTTGTCTGGCCTCTCTTACTCAGCAGAATCACTTTGATATGCACCCATGTTCCGCGTGTGTCTGAAGTCCGCTCTGCTGTATGCAGAAACCTGTCTGTTTTATCAGTTCACCTGTCACAGCTGCGTTGTTTCCAGGTTTTGCTTTCACAAAGAAAGCTGCTACGAACCTTTGCAAACAAGAGTTTGTGTGGACAAACACTTCCATTTATTTTGGGTAAATAGATACCCGAGAGGGAAATCCCTGGATCACGTGGCAGGCTCACACTGAACTTTTTAAGAAGCTGCCAAGACATTTTCAAAGCGCTCGCTGCACCATCCACGTTTCCACCAGCTGTGTGTGAGTTCCAGTCCCTCCATGTCCTCACCGCACTCGCTAGTTTCTGTTTCTAACACTGTAGCGGTTGCAGTGAGTGGGAAGTGGTATCTCACTGAAGCTGTTCTCCCGGAGAAGCAGTGATTTGGAGCATCTCTTCGCGTGCTCATTTGCCACATAAGAGGGGTTGAAATGGTTAGGGTTACTTTGTCCTCTTCATCAGTTGCGTCCTTAGCTGTGAATGACTCTCCTTCCCGTACCTGGTGATGTTCTTTGCAGAAATCTACTTCGTCTGATGGGGACAGAGCCACTCCAGCTTCCTTCTGTCTAGTGTCAGCATGGCACGCCTTGCCTGTCCTTTTAACCTTGCCCTGTGTGTGTACCTGAAGTGCGCTTGTCCTCCACAGCTTACTTGGGTGTTGCTTCATTTGTCCAGCCTGCCCGTGCCTGGCATTGAACTAGCGTGTCTAGACTGTTCACATTTAGTGTGCTCATTCGCATGGTTAGGTTGGATCTGTCATTTTGCTATTCGTTTCTTTATTTGCCCTGTCTGTTCTCTGTTCCCCTTTTCCTCTTTATCTTCTCTCTTTTGTTTTTTATTTATTTACGTTTAGAGAGAGGAAGGGAGGGAGATAAGTATCAATGTGTGGTTGCCTCTTGTGTACCCCTACTGGGGACCTGATCTGCAACCTAGGCATGTGCCCTGACTGGGAATCGAACCAGCAACGCTTTGGTTTGCAGGTGGGTGCTCAATCCACTGAGCCACACCATCCAGGACTTTTCTGTCTTTTGGATTAACTGTGTATATTTAATGACTCCGCCTGATCTCCACTGTGGGCTAGCTGTAATATTTTCTGTGTTCTTTCAGCAGTTGATCCGGGATTTAGGCAGACTCTGTGTGTAGTGATCCTGTGACCGCCAGCCACAGCGTCAGCCACTTTTCCCTTGCTGCCTAGGTGAACGAGTGGCAGGATGACTGGGTGACCTTCTTTACCCGGCACCGGCTCCAGGCACAGCTGGACCTCATTGAGAAGGACTATGCTGACCGAGAGGCACGGGAACTCTGGTCCCAGCTGCAGGTGGGCTTGGCGGTCATCCTCTGAGAGATGGGCTGTTCTCCTGGGAGCCCGCCACATGGATGGGGTGGGGCCCCTGAGCCCTGGAGCGGAGCTAGTCAAGCCGAGGGCTCATGGTGCCTGACTACTGACCTGATGGGGAAACTGGGAGGGGTGGGACTTCAGGACACGCTTGTCCCGAGTGTCACCAGGTCCTTAAACCTCAGACCTTGCTCATGTGAAACACAGGTACTTGGGTCATGAACGCTGGCATTTACTACTACTTTCCTGTCCATTTTTACCCTGGTCTTCCGTGTCTGCAAAAGCAGGAACTTTTCACCTCTCAGAGCGGATGGGGGCAGCAGACTCCTGAGGGCCTGGTTTCAAAGCAACACCCGAAATGTTAAAAATGCAATTTGCATATCAATCTAGGGTGAGCAGGCTTTGAAGAGGCACCTAAGTCTTCAATGAAGTAACTTGTAGGACACAAAAGAGGTGCAGATACAGGTGCTGTGAAATAAAAGACAAGAGGAGAAAGTGTGCTAAGGTAGGCACAAAATGGCTGCACTGAAGTCCTATGGCCCTTGTTCTATAGGACATTAAAACCGTAACCTCTGAGGCCCAGGACTGTATGGAAATCATCAGTGTTGCAGAGCGTCTGGGCCCAAGTCTGTGGTCAATGTTAAGACAAAGTTATACGCCCCTGGGGTCAGAGGGTCCTTATCTCTGGGCTTGCTTGGACCTTGAACAAATATGAGTTCATCTTTGCCTCGGTTCCCTGTATTGGATGAGGAGCCTGGCTGATGGTCCCATGATAACTAGTGTCCAATCATTATTTCCGTAGGTGAAGATCCCAGATCTGTTTTGTGGTGTGGAGATCGTCCCCGCCCTGCTTCACGGGGATCTCTGGGCAGGAAATGTGGCTGAGGATGACTCTGGGCCCATTATTTATGACCCAGCTTCCTTCTATGGCCATTCTGAGTTTGAACTGGCGATTGCCTTGATGTTCGGGGGCTTTCCCAGGTCCTTCTTCACTGCCTACCACCGGAAGGTCCCCAGGGCTCCAGGGTTTGACCGGCGGCTGCTGCTCTACCAGCTGTTTAACTACCTGAACCACTGGAACCACTTCGGGCGGGAATACAGGAGTCCATCTCTGAGCACCATGAGGAAGCTTCTCAAGTAGCAACCTGACTGTGTCCCTGCCCACCTGTCCACACCCTCAGCAAACACCTGGGGGAAGCAACAGCAGGGCCAGCTGCAGTGGCTAACTAATAAAGCCAGCGGGGGCTTCAGGGAGGGAACTGCTATACCTGATGTTCACCTGCGTCTCCATGCTCCATGCACCGGGGTGTTTACAGGGTGCCCAGACCAGGTGGGAGGTCTCCAACGGACCCATTACATATCGTTCTGGGGCATATTTGAAGTTTGGATATTTTCGTACTTGTATAGAAATTCACACAGATTTGGGGTTTGCTTATGTGAAGATGGTGTCCCACCCCTGTGGACATGGGGCTCCTGTTTTAGCTCAGGTAGAGTGGGGACCACGAATTGTGCCACTTCTTAAGCACCTCTGGGCATGGGTGGGTCTCCAAGTCCACCCTTGAGGTGGGACAGATGCAAGTAAGGGCCCAGATGTTGTGGCCCTTGTGTTTGGGCTGCAGCCACTGCTCAGCCCCTCTCCTCTCCATTTTTCAGCTGGTGTGTTTTCTGCTGGATAAAAAGGAGGGGGACAGCAGGGAGAGAGGCTTTGAGCACTGGGGTGTGCCCCACAGCCAGGACATCTGCGGTGTGCAGGGTAGCTGGGATGTTGGGCTGTCTGGGGACAGGCAGTACCTGGCAGTGTTTCTAGGACATCGTGGCTGGGGCATCTGGGTCCCACTTGTGTGGCTCCAAGGTCAGGAGGCCACGTGATTACCACTCCTCAAAAAATTACCAACTAACTTACAGCCGTAGGAGCGCCCAAATTTCTCTTTTCTGTGAAGTGTGGCTGCCTAGTGGGATTCATCCCTAATGGAGACAGAGGAACCTATTGAAGGCTTTATAGAAAGAGTTCCACCCCAAACGCTTCCTTCTCGACATCTGACCATCTCAAACACAAACTGCCACCGTGGGCAGAAGCCACGTCTGCAGGACGCCATAACTGGACCTCGCGTGCGCAGAGGTGGCCAGGACGGCTGCAGGACCTGCAGTGATGATGGATGGGCGCTGGGAGTCGCACGGGAGGGGGCATAAGGGAGCTGATGGGCCCAGGCCTGGAGAGTCTCCTCTAAACGCCAGCGTCGGAGGCACCCTAGCCACGCCCCCAGGACCAAAGTCCCTGGGAGCTCAAACCCCACAGCCCCGACCCCTGAGCCCAGACCCTTATGACTCCACCCCCGCCACCCGCCCAGACTCCCCTATCTCCGCCCCCACCACGGGACCTGGACCGCTAGGACTCCGCATTCACCCCCTAGCCTAGATTCCGGACTCCGCGCGTACTCCATCCGCCCCCGCGCCCCTGCTTCACGCCCTCCGGGTTCGGCTCACCGCCCCGCCCGGCCCCGCCCGAGCTGGGCTCCGCCTCCCGAGCTGGGCTCCGCCTCCGCGCGCCCTATTTTGACGGCCGGCGCGCGCCGTAGCGGGCCAGGCGCGTGAGGTCAGAGGTCGCTGGGCGAGGTCTGCTCCCGCTGCTCCCTCAGCTGCCTCAGCGGTCGGCAGCGTCCGGCCTCTCGCGTCCGGGTGCCGAGAATGGGTCTGAGCGAGGAGCCGCCCGCGGGCGCGTCGGAGGATGGGCTGGAGGACGAGCCGGAAGACGGGGTCCTGGCCCACGGCGGCGCCCTCGAGGCCTTCGGTGACAGCGCAGAGGCACGCGCGCTGCTGGGCGGCTTGCGGGAGGTGCTCGGGGACCGCGCGGCCCGGGAGGGCGTCCTGCAACGGTTCCGAGGTGCGTGCGGTCCCGGGGGCGGGCAGGGGACCCTGAGCTGTTCGGGGTGGGCCCTGGGCAGGATCCGCTTTCTTCCCGGTGTGACCGCCTGGGAGCCGCTGTCGTGCGGGGGCGACCGCGCCCAGGGCGGAGGGTGGCCGCGTGGGCCCGGGACCTGCCTCCTCGCGGCGCTGCTACGGCGAGCTCGGGTCCTGGGACCTCGCGGGGCCCCGGGGCAGGGGGCGGGGAGCAGGAGCAGTGGCGGATGCCGGTGCCTGACAAAGCCCCGCCACCTGACAGCCTCCCGCGCGGGCTTGCCGAGCCGCGTGCCGGCCGGGAGAAGGGCCGGGCCCTGGGCGTGCAGCCCCACTCCCGGGCCTGAGGTCGGGGAAGCAAGCAAGGAAGGAAGGATTCCCGCCGCTGCCGGCGGAGCGGAGTGGGGCGCACCTTCGGGGGCCGGGGCCCGGGGCCGGGGCCGGGGCCGTGGCCGCGCCCGGGAGCTCACGCGGGGCCGAGGAGCGGTGGCGCCGGGAGGGCGGTGCTCGCCTGGGGCTGTGTCGGGGTCAGCGCTGGAGCAGGGACGGTCTCGCCGGTCCGTGGGCCCCTGTCCAGTGTCTCTCGCTCCGCCTGCTGGGGTTTCACGCGGGACCCGCGGACCAGCTCCTGGTCCGGGAGAAGCTGCGGGCGGGGGGTGTGTCCCCGGAGTGCCGAGTGGTGCGTGGCGCTCTTGTTCGTATAGTATAGTCGTTCAGCTAAAATCGTGTTTGTGGACCTTTTTAGCTAAAACTTCTGCACAGCTTGTCTTCTGTGGGCTGGCGTACGTGACAGCCTTCCGAGCTCCCCGGGGGCGCCGTGGCGGGCGGGGTGGATATATTTTGGACCCGGGTAGCGGGTCCCTGGTGGGCTCCTGACTCTGCCCCTCGGGCTGGTTGCTCCACGGCCCTGACTCCGTTTCTGTGTCTGTCTGCGGGGTCAGCCCGTCCACTGGCTCGTGCGCAGAACTGCCTGGACGGTGGGTGAGTGAGTATCCAAGGGCCTGGGGAGCCCGTGTTCCCGCTCCTGGGAGGTGGCCACGTGTGCGTGGGCGGTGGCTGCAGCTGCTGGGTGCAGGAGGTCTGGCTGGGAGGACGTGTCGCTGGGGTGTGGTGCTGGAGAGCTACAGTGGGGAGGGGCCTGTGTTTGAGGAAGGGGAGACCTGAGGTGGGCAGTGAACCAGTGAACCGGAGAGGGGAGGAGGGAGGAGGAAGGGGCCCTGAGAGGGAGGCTTGACCAGCAAGCCCGAGCACCAGGCTGGGCCCAGGGCTGTGGGGTGCTGCCCTGGAAGTCAGGGAGGGAAACTGGAGAGTTTCTGGGCTCCTGTGCATGTTGGCTGAGGTCATGTTAATTCTCACGTTTTTCTTTTCAGCAATAATGGACAAGTACCAGGAGCAGCCTCACCTGTTGGACCCACACCTTGGTAAGAAAGAAAAGGGGCTGATGACTTTGATTCTGGTCACTCAGCTACAGGTGGTCCCAAGTGGCTTGGTGTTGGCACAAAGTGCTGGGGTCTGGTCAGCAGGGCTGTGAGCCCCACGTGTCCCTGGAGGCTGTGGGCAGTGCCTTGGTGCTGCTTTCTTCTGCTGCCGTGAAAGAGCACACCTTGACTCTCCGTGACTCTCCGTGTCCGCCTCCAGGGTGTGTTTTTGGACAGGAGCAAGTGCTTTAGGGGGGTCACCGCTTAGTCCTCGCAGCATCTGAGGCCAGCGCTCCCGGGAGCACAGCTTGCTTTTCCGTAACTGTGGGGTCTTGTTTACTCCTTTTTAGGAAGGGGGAGGGAGAGAGGGGGAGAGAAACTTTAGTTGCCCCTTGCATGTGCCCCGACTGGCACTGAACCTGCAACCCAGGCATGTTCCAGACCCGGAATTGAACTGGTGACCTTTCGGTTTTCACGATGCCCAGCCAACAGAGCCGCACTGGTCAGAGTGTGTTTCCGTAACTTTAACGTGGGAGAATGATCTTTTGGTATCTTCCTCCTCTTATTTATTTTTAACCTATTTCATACTGATAGCAGTTTTTTTTTTCCCTATGAAAAGTAGTATATGCTTCTGGTGGTGAACTTGGGAAGGAGGAAGGAAGCAGTAGCAATTTGAGTTGAAAGGCAGGGTGGGGCAGAGGAAGGGCACGTGAGCCAGGAGCCAGACCACCCGGATTCACGTCCCAGCCCCACCACTCTGCTGCTCACGCCTGAGTCTCCTCCCCTGTGAACTGCGGTTGTCAGCGCTGCCCACCCCCCAGGGCTGTTGAGCAGCAACGGCGTGAATGTGTAGGTACTGAGGGTCAGCTTTGTCCTGCACTCGTGTACCTTCTAACAGTGGGCGGGTGCTGTGCATGGCGTTCAGGTAACCAGCAGGTTTTGTAGAAGGTGGGCTCTCTGAGCTCTCTTCTGTCTTGGGCACGGAAGGCCTTGGCTGGTAGCCTGGCTGAGATGGGACCTGCATCCAGTGATGCCCGGGCCCCAGGTCTGAGTTTCTGTTTAGGAGTCTTTTCTCCCCTAAAAGTCTCTAGAACCTGATGTTTTACGAGGGTGTGCCCTGGTCCAGGCCATCTTTTCTGGCACCAGGCAGTTTTAGGCTGAAGACTTGTATCCGTCAGCACGAGGAGCTTTGCTTCTGGAGTGTGTTTGGTCATGTCTCTGCGTCTGCTCTTTCTGGTGCCCCTGGGAACTGCATGTTGAGTTTTGCAGGAGCGACCCTCTGGGTCCCTGGCGGTTCTTTCCCTCACGGTTCTGCTGTTCGATCTGTGTTTTGCAAGTGGAAGCTGTTTCCGAATCTGTGTTGCCGGTTGTTTTACTTTCTGAGCCCTCTTGATTCTGTGTCCTGCATCCTGACCGAAGTCCCTTGCTCCGATACTCTTGGTGGGGTCTGCAGGCTTCTCTGCAGCACATCATCTGCAAAGAACGGCAGTGCTGCCGCTTCCTTGCCAGTCTGGACGCCGCTTCCCTCTTGCTGTTGGACGAGGCTGGGACTTCAGCACCATGCCGCGGACTCGACGTGGTGGGGTCGGCCCCCGCCTCTTGTGCCTGATCCTAGAGGAAAGGCTTTCAGCTTCTCGGTCTTGAGGGCGGAGGCTGCGGGCTTGTGAAGTGTGGCCTTGCTGTGTTGAGATGCGTTCCCACTGAGTTGATAGTTTTGATCACAAAACGATACTGAATTTTTGTCAAATGCGTTTTCTGCACCTCTTGATGATCATGTGGTTTTGTATTCGTTGACTTTCTTTTCACTTGTTCTGTCAGATCCTAAGAGGACCATAGAAATCTTTAGCTGTAGTTACAGATTTGTGTATTTCTCCTTTTAGTTTTCAGTTTTTGCTTGATTTGGGAGCTCTGTAACTTGTCTAAATTAACCCTGTTTTCTTTTGGCATTTTGTTTTAATGTCATAGAGATATTTAATTTTATAGCAAATGATTTATATGTCTCTTTTTCTAGAGTGGATGATGAATATGTTGATGGACATAGTGCAAGATAAGACATCTCCAGCTGACCTTGTACACCTGGCTTTTAAATTTCTCTACATCATCACCAAGGTAACACCGACCTAGTTCTTCGTGGTTGACAGACATGTTCATAGGGCACTTTTTCCAGGAGTTACCTTTTAGAGTGTTATTTCTTGGGAAAGGTGGTTTGGACCCATAAGTCGTGAGTTTTATTCTTTCTCTTTACCGTGTTTTTGGGATCCGATAGTAGTGAGCGAGGGGTTCCTTCAGCTGCAGCAGTGTCCAGGGTATTGAGGATTTTGCGTCCGCACAGAGCAGGTACCACCTAACTAGAAAGGGTGAGAGGCAGAGCTAGATGCCAGCTCAGCCAAGTTCTTTACGGGGAAAAGCAGACAGACTTGGTGGGGATGCAAGCGCTCCTCAAACTCGAGTGTCGGGGTGAATGTCCTGGGACCTTGTGGGCGTGAAAGTTCTTAGTAGGCATGTCTGGGGTGGGGCCTGATGGTCTTCATTTTCACAAGCTCTCAGGAGAGGCCCCTGTGCTGGCCTGTACTTACCAACGGTGGTTTTGAATGAGGGGG
>PVKM010047480.1:0-11224 GCA_004027735.1 Carollia perspicillata
CCAACATACTTAATGTTCTTTCTCCTTCTATTTACTTAAATTTTTTTCTGTTCATGAAGAAATGATCCTTTCTTTTATTTCTCAAGGTTTCTTTAAAAATATCATACCATTTTTGTTTCCTTTCAACAAAATCTTTTTATATTTCCCTAAAGTGTGACTTTTTAAAAGTTATTTTTGCTCCCTGAATTGCCTCTTTTTCCTCAAAGTTTTCTTTCTTTATTATTGCTTTTGTCTTTGCTTTTCATGTTGAAGTGTTTTTTTAAATATCCGATGACTTTTGGCTGGCTAGTCACATTTAAGAAAGAGGTTCTAAATGGCTGATTGCAAGTTCTCTGTAAGTGGCTAAGTCTTACTGACTACTGCACTTCCTGGTAACTAAGAGTAGAATGAGTTATTTACTAGGGGACCACAAGGGTTACATTAACAATGTTTATCAATTGTTATTTCAAGGGCATCATTCAATCAGAGAAGGTGCCCAGACACTCAGAGTGCACGGGCCATAAACAACTCATTCAGAATACTGTGTGTACCAGCTGGGTTCAGCCACATCAGGGGTCCTCTTGGTGGGGATGGTTTCCTGAGAGAAGACTTCTTCAATGTCTTGTCTGGAATGAGATGGGGGTGATGACCCTCCTGCCAAGTTTGGAGGGGTCCTGGAGTTCTTTACATAGACTGTCATTTCATCTGCCAGCTGTGCTTCATGTCCCCGAAGCACAGTTTCTCTGATTCAGTTTCTTCAAAATCTGTTACACACTTATCTTCTTCAGGTGGGTCAGAGGTACTCACCTAGTTGTGGATATAGGGGAGGATATTTGCGGGGCTAACTGCTCCTTATTAAGACTTTTTTTCTAAGATCCTTCTTCCATCCCACCCTTCACCCTTACCTTCAGAGATGCTAGGAACCTCCAATTCCTAAAGCATTTTTGGTTTCTTCTGCACAAATCATATTGCTTCCTGTTAACATGCCTCTCTTCAGGGTGAAAGTTTGGCTTTGTCTGATCTATGAAATAAGTTATTTACCCAATTGTTTTTTTCTCTCCCTCTTTTATACACAACTCATTTGCTATTATTTTTTCTCCAATTCTCTTTGCTGTTATTGGTGTAGAGTGTGTGTGTATGCTTAGTTTTCTTTTAAGTTTTTAGTAGCATTTTAAAATGAAATACAGTAAATATCTATTTATAATTCAGTATGCTTAACTAGAAGTTTTACATTGAAAATCTGAAGATATATTTTTAATCATAGTTAGTTTTTGACAATAACTAGAGTTCACCAGCACTTATATGCTTTCTGTAAACAAAATAAGAATGTTAATTTTTTGATTTCCTTGTACTTCAACTCTTAATTTGCAGTTACATGAAATTTTAATTATAAATTATAACAAAATAATTTTTAATATGATGAATATAAAAAGGGCTTAAACGTAACAATACATTTGAAATTTTATTCTTTTTTCCTTACGACACTTTCTTATATCCCAGATCTTTCCTTATTCCAGCTTCTTAGTTTTATAGGATGCATGTTTAAATAACTTGTTCACATTTTAGTAGAAGTTGGTTCAGAGTGTAGGAGCTTGTCTCTAGGAGGTTTGAGCCTCTAGGTGGTCTCTATGGCCTCCCCAGGTGCCTGGGACAGGGAACTGTGCCATCTTCGGTCTCAGAGCCCATACTCATCTGGGTGAGCCTGTGGGAAATGGCAGCTCTCTACTGCTCAGCAGATTTAGGAGGTGGGCAGCTGGATCACAGTCCCAGTTCCTCTAAAGACACTGTCCCAGTTGATCCCTGCGACAATTGCTCCCTAAAAGAACGTCTGCCTGAAGTTCCCTATCCTCACTCCTATCTCTGCCATGTTTCTTCTGCCCTCTACAGTGTTCTCTGGTCTCATTTCGCCTATCTGCTGTATAGCCTTTATGATTGTCTCACATCTTTGGTGTTCACATCACTTTTGGTTTCCAGTGCTGTTTTTTAACATATGTGAGAATATATATACTTATTTATTTAACACAAGGACCCCACTAACCAGCTCGTTTATGATTGCTATGTTGTCTCAATTTTTTTTTATTTGGTCTTTCTTCCTTTGGTTTCCCCCTGCTTTTTCTTTTTTAACTCTGCTTACCCTTCTTTTTGTTTAGTATAACCCAAACTGAGGGTAAAAGTGTCTCTTAGCCAGCCACAGATAAAATAAACCAACAATAAGATCTTAACTCAGATATTTATTTACTATGTATATACTCTGCCAAGGGTCAAAGAATGCATTTCCAGCATAGATTCCCCACCGGTACGAAGGGCATCCATAAAGACGTAGTGATGTGAAGGAGAGCCAAAAACCTACAACAGAAGCATTGTCGTTCAAAACAGTGTTCTTGAAGTGTGTGTGCCTTAGAAGGACTCTGTATATTCTTTCAGGGAAATGGATACAGTCTTTTCCCACAGTTTAACTTGGCAATCATCCCATTTTTCTATAGCTAGACTATCAGATTTTCTTGCTTGATACTTAAATAAATACAAAGAATAATTACTAGTCTATTAACATTTATTGTTTTCTATAAAATATATAATTTTAAAAAAGACATTTCTGTACTTTTTAAGGGAAATCATTTTCATTAATTGGTGCCAGTTATTGCTTTTATCATGGAATTCCATCTCTGAAATTATAATGTTAAACTTTAGAATATAGGATGATTTCTAAAATTTTATTTTAGGCATTTTTAGCATTAGAGTTAAGCTTAGGGTTCGTGCCTCTATATTACATGTAGTATACTCATGCCATAAAATGTGGTTTATCTAAATTATTGCAATGCTCTTAGATTTAAGGAATTATGACTTTAAAAAAAAAAAACTCTGTCTAACCGACTCATGATTTCAATATTATTGTTTATGTAAGTTCAGGAAAACTGATTAGTATATAAACAGCAGTAGTTTGTTTAAAAAAATCTGTACATATGTAACATAATGTAATTAACAACTTGAAGTCTGTATTTTGGGATTCTAGTTGTACCAAACTCTTGAGATATGTCTGGCTCTTGTTTAGAACATTTTTCTCTTAATACATGTGACTTACGTGCTAATACACGTGTGATTTAGGTGTGCTTTTATATTTTAGCTGGAGCCTCCTTTGTTGTGTATATTTATGCCAGATCTCCCTGTTTACAATGTATGTTGAGTCTTATTTAGGTTTCAGAGCAAATAATAAAAATGGGAACTGAAAAGAACAGGGTATTTTGCTACTGCACAGGACTAACAATATAATTTATTACAGATTGTTTATTGTTTACGTGAGAAACAGGCCTAGAAAAAGAAATGCCTAGTTAAATTTTCACCACGGGCCAGCACTAATGAGAAGACGCGCACGCGGTCAGGAGGTAGAGGTTTTGTGGGATCTCCCGCTCCAGTCCCTGCTTCCAGCCAGATGACTCAAGTGAAGCTGATGCCAAATTTCAGGAGCTCTAAAAATGTTTTTAGCTAAAGAATGTGGATAATACATATCAAGTTTGTACCTTACTTCTGAAGAAACTTATACTTAAGTCTTGTGTTTTTGTGTTGTCCTTTTATCTTAATCATCTGAACTTAAAATATTTAAGTATATGAAATAAATTAGGTTGCTAAAGCAAACTCAATAACCACACTGTGGAATGTACATGAATGACACCTTGGAAAAAAATGTTTCTTGCCAAAGTCTAAGTATAATAATATAATATTTATTTTGAATCCTTGATAGAGTTCTGGTCTATTCAACTCAGGCTTTTATGTTTAAACACTAAACTATATGCTGTATAAAATCAAACCCACAAAAAGACTGCAAAGCATCTGGAGTATTTGACTGGGCTTTGCCTAAAAGCCTCTTTTAGAGGTTGAATTAATAAAGAACACATTTTTTTTTCTGTTTTTCATAGAACACTAGTAGTGAAAGGCTAGATTACTATATAGTTGATAGCTTTGGCCTTAAGCATATTCTTTTATTGGTGTGTGTGTATGTGTGTGTGTGTGTGAGAGAGAGAGAGAGAGAGAGAGAGAGAGAGAGAGAGAGAGAGATTTTAAAAGCAAACCATGACCTCTTTGGTAATTAGTACACTTACAAAAAAAATAAAGGGTTTATTGCAGCTTGGTTTGAAGGAAAAAGCACTAAATGAAGAAACCTGAGTTCACTTCCAGCTTTTATACTCATATTTGTGTGATGTTGACCAACATCACACTTGCTTTCTCTGGTTCTAATTTCTTCATCTGTGAAATGAGGGAGAATACAATTTAATTTCAAAACCTTATCCCTATTCTAAAGTTTGATAATTCTCTAAAGTAAGTATTCATACTTCACTGATCATCACCAAGAAATAGATAATATCTAGTAGTCATAAGTATTAAAATAATTTGTTATATCACTTTCTTTGCGGAAAGAAACAGATGAGAAAATTGCTTTTCTTACTCCATAAGCCTACATTTAGAAATGATTTTTCTTCATCAGTGCAAGTTTATCTTTTGGGGATGTTTTAGTAACTGTTTGGTTATTATAGCCAAAATCGAAATTAGCCCTCTTTCCTGAAATATTCTCATTACATAATAGCTTTTTAAAATTTTATTATTTTCTCTGAGAGAAATAGCATAGTTAGTGCTCACCTATATATTTCAGTAATTATTTGATTATCTATTTTCACACCAGACTATAGGGTCCATCAGGGAAGACATTATTTCTCTTTGGTTTACAACTTAATTCTAGAATTTAGCATAGTGCCCAGCCCCTAGTATGTGTCCTATGAAGGAAGAAATATAGTTGAATAGGCTAACCAGGGTAGTCCAAGTCAGATGCCATATATCATCTTGGAATCATACAAAAAAACTTCCATACAGATGTTATATGGGTCCAAGATGGTGGCATAAGAAGACCCTGGACTTACCTCCTCCTAGGAACACATTGAATATACACTTACAGACAGAAAAATTCCTCCTGAGGAAGAACTGAGGGCTGACTGAACAGTTCTGCACAAAAAACGAGAGAGTCACCACACAGAAATGGGTAGGAGAGCCAAGACCCAGAACCATGGGCACCCCACCCCAGTATACCATCTTGCAGTCAGGAGGGATCCCAGGAGGGATCCCAGAAGGGCTCATGCCCACTCTCCCACTTTGGGAACAGTAAAAAATGGTGGCTTAAAGGACATCTAGACCACTCTAGAAGGAAATCCACTTATCAACCCTAGAAAATATGCCAAGCAGAGAGAGTTGCAGGAACTCCCTCTGAGGTGGAGTTTGAGGCACTGGAGAGTGTATTTGTAGCATTCCACTTCCCCTTGATCACAAGGGCAGAAGCTCAACCCAGGTGCTCTCCCTGCAGGCCATTGCTGTCCCAGTTTGCCCTAGGCTGCAATCCCACAGCAGATCTACCCTTGTTTCTGGGACTCCCTGAAGCCCTCACCTGCTCCAGCCACAGCTCCTGTCCAGGTGTGGCTTGTCTCAGGACTTCCTGCAGACCATACCCACTTCAACTATAGCCCCAGTGGCTCACCTCCAGGAGTCTCTACAGCTCAAACCCACTCAAGCTTCAGCTCTAGGTCCCAGTGTGGCTTTTCCCTAGGACTACCCAAGGCCTGAGCCCACTCCAGCTAACTCCAACTGGCCTGCAGATGTGATTTTGGCAAAACTTGCACCTGGAACTTCCCCAGCCCATGCTCAATCCAGCTACAGCTCCAGGCCCAGGTGAGGGTTGCTCTCTGGGACCCTCTGAAGCCTACACAGGCCCTAGCTGGCCTGCCAGACTCTTGGCACACACAGTCTACAAAGAGGTGGCTCCTACACAAGGTCACTCCTTCAAGACTGGGAGAGGTTGTTATTTTAGCTAATTCACAGAAACAAACACAGAGAGACAGATGAAATGAGGAGACAGACAAATATTTTCAAAGTGAAGGATTAGGACAATACCACAGAGAAACAACTAAGTGAAATATTAAAAAGCAATCTAACATATAAAGTGTTCAAAACATTGTTTATAAGGATGCTTAATTAACTTAGGAGAAGAATAGACTTCAAATTTGAAAAAAAGAAACAATTAAACTTAACTATATACCAAATAGGTAAGAAACATATTAAGGAAAAGTGGAAAAGAATCAAGTAACTTTCAGCTACAGTACTTTTACTCCTCCCAGTCTGGAGAGAAAAGACCTAAAGAAGTTCAAAGAAAACTTAATAAGTTATTAATTTATTGTTAATAGTGGTGTGGGTATAGTAATTCTGAAATAAGTTTATGTGTAGTATAGAATTGAACAAAGGAGGACATATGTTGATCTTGTTGGATGCTTCTCATGGTAAGAGAAAGGAGCCACAAATATAAAATAGTGAAAGGCAAGGGTGATAGGAAATGGTTATTTTTGTGGTTTGTTCATTGAAAAGACATGAACAATGAAATTTAAGCAGCAATGAACACATCTAGCTTCCTGGTCTCAGGTTCTAATATAATTTCCTGCTAAAAAGAATTAGAATCTTTAGTGAAATGGCTGAGTTCAGGGCTGGGGCTGGGAGAGTAAGCCCAGACCACCTTGTTCCAGAAGTAAAAATGTGCTTGAAGAGTGACAGGCACAGAAGCCAGCTTGAAGGAGCTCTTATTGGCCTAATCTGGGACAATCTGAGCATCAAAATAAATAATGATAGCAATGGATTATGACTCATTGAATAAAATCAGAATCTGTGGATCATATTAACAGAAGTAAATAAATAAGGGGGAAATAAGGACACAGTAAAATGTTAACTAATAAATGCAGAAGGAGTGAGAGTCTAGGAATCAGTCTCTGGTTATCACTAAAATAACTCGATTTAGGTAAGAACCATCAATGTACTATGAAAACCAAGATATTCGCAGAACTTCAAATCTCTGTACAGGTTAGTTATTTATTACAAAGGGGGAAATAGTAGCTTTACTGTAGAGAAACTCTGAGGATATGTCCAGGACTTGCTGATCAAAGTTAACAGGGAGCAAGTCACAATCATCATCCACCTGATAGAATCAATGAGAAGAAGAGTGTCACTTCTTGGGTGTTTCCTCCACCTGTGCATAATCTGAACCTAATGAAGTATCAGATGAACCCCAACTGAGGGATATTCTACAAAGTAACTGACCTCATCTTTTCAAAATGTCAAAGTTGAGAAAGACAAAGAAAAACTAAGACAGGTCCAGATGAAGGGAGGCTAAAGAGACTCGACAACTGAAGTGCAACAGGTGGTCTTGTATTGGGTCCTACATCTGAAAAATTCTTACTACAGAGGACAAGTAGAACAATGGGTGAGATCTGAATAAGGACTGGGTGTTAGAGAAAAAGAAATCACTTGACTCGCATTTACTCTTCCAGAGTTCTTTGGGTTATGTTGTATTCTTAGTTATTGGTCTTCTTTTCGGAGAAAGATAGAGATGGTGTTGATTTGACGTGACAAACTTTTCACAGCCCCTATGAGTTGGAGAGTGTTTGATGTAATCTATTTTTGATGTCTGTTGTTTATAGAGACTGTAAACCAGGTATAAGCAGGTAGCGATGATGCTTCTTCTCTACCTCCACTCAAACTTTTATGACTCTTCATATAGATCTGAAACTTTAATTTGGCAAAGGAGAGGGTCCAGCACAAATAATGCCCCCATTTTATTAGAAATCTTTTATACAAAATCATAAGCATGTAATTCTGTAACATAACAATATCACACTCCATATGATATTTTAGGTAAAATGTTCAAATTAAAATGATAAATTATTACACCCATATTATTACCTTACCAACCACACTCAAGCAGGTGTTACTTCTGCCGGACACTGTGCGTGGCTAAGCACTTCTGACTCATTGTTCTTCACAAGATGGTGTGACTCACACCAGCAAGCCTGAGTGAGACCAGAGTCAGGACAAAACCAACAGATACTGGATGTGCCTACTGAGGACACTGTGGCAAGAAGAGTTGTTGTGACAGAGCCTCGGTCTCTACATGCTGGTTATTATGTCCAAGTGATGTCACAGCTTGACTAGTTCAGTGATTTTGGTTGGTTTTATAATTTTCCTTCATAGATCATACCTGTAACCATTAGAGTTCGAATGCTATATGAAAAGTAATACCATTGCACTTGTATGAAGAATTTTGCAAGTTAAGATTAAGCTTAGGTAGGGTTGAAAGAAAAATCATCTCAATCTTTTTTCTGTTTATTCACTTTCTTCCTCCCTCCCTTTCTCTCTCCTCTCCTTCCTTTTCACAGAGAGGCCATATGCTATAGTGAAAAAACCTGGATTTTAGAGTCATGCAGTTGTTATTTAGAAACTTTACCATTTTCTTTTTTATTGAATTGATTGGGTTGACATTGGTTAACAAAACTACATAGGTTTCAGGTATGCAGTTCTATAATATGTCATCTGTATTTTGTATTGTGTGTTCACCACTCCAACTCAAGTCTCCTTCCATCACCATTTACCCCCCATACCCTCTTCTGTCTCCTCTTTACCATTTCTTGTCACGTCACTTTAACCTTTCTGAGGCTCACTGTGCGCTTGTGCACATAATAAGGCTTCATCACAAGGCTGTATTGAAACTTAAATAATACTATAAAAACATTAGCTATTATTTATTAAATATCAAACATATGGATCATCTAATTTAATCTTCACAATAACTTTGTGAGTAAGTTGTCTGGTACATGGCAGGTGATATATAAATACCATGGTGACAGAAATATTGAATGCTCTCTAGAGTGCCTTTTGAGTATTTACTTATTTAATTGTCAGGTGTCATTATTCATGTCATCAGGCTCCACGGTCCCTGCCACCAGAGTAAAAACTTATCACTCACTCATTCATAATATGTTCTTTGAGTACCTGCTACATACTGGGCCTTGTGTATGTTACACAGGGAGGAAATGGGGAGCAAAAACAAGATACAATTTCCAACTTCAAAGAGTTTATAGTTTAGTAGAGGCCATAGATCAATAAACGATGATTATAACCAAGTGTGATGAGTCCACTGACAGCAAAACATACAGAGTGGATGATATAGTAAGGGCTCCTGAATTCCAATTAGGAAGGTTCAGGGAGGGTTCCTTGGAAGAAATATCATCTATACTGAGACATAAGAGATAAATATAATTGGGATTATAGATTAGAGTGTATTGTAAGGAAGTACTAAGTACTTCAAAAGTACTAAGTTAAGGAGTTCTTGTAATCATCACAAGGATTGAGGGGAAATCAAAAGTACTAAGGTGAGAAGGACTACAATATATTCAAGAAAATAAAAGCAGTTCATTCTGGAATCTGAAGAGATCAATAGCAACATTCGAGGGCAGGGGTAAGGAGGAATCTTAGGTTGTGGAAAGGCTTGGTGCCCATCTCACAGACGGTATCTAATCTTAGGTTACCCATTAGCTGTTGTTGAGTTCTTGGTTCCTCCCTTCTTCAGCTTGGCTTTGGAACAAGGGCCCACTGTCCTGCTGACCTTCTGGACTCCTGATCTGAGTAGACATATGGTTATATTGCTAACTCCTGATCCTCATGTAATCTTTTAAGCTGTCTTCTTGGTCTGGAAAGAGAAAGGCTTATCTTACCAGTCACAATGTGGGACATCCTTGGCCAGTTGGCTATCTCTAAACATCAGCCTTACCCTAATCTGAATGGTAATGAGCTATGGGGAAAGGAGGTTCATATCGAGGGTCTCTTCTGGCCAGGACTTTGCAGTCTGGGGGCACTTTTAGCAGGCCCAGGAACCTGAGGCCAGGCCGACTGAGAGTCAACTCTCACACCACCAGGCCTCTCTGAATCTAAATGCCTTCTGGAAACTCTGAGTTAGGCAGACTCTGTGACATGATATCCTAACTACCACTTCATCTGTCCTGGGAGTGGGGAGATAAATGATATATAGATCAATAAGCTAGGGGGACTGATTCATTTATTGACTGACAGATGAGCTTTCGCTACAGAAAGTACTGTCCTACGAGCTGGGCCTGTCAGAGTGCTGAGAAGAGTTCGCGCTGTGCAGAAGGCACAGAAATACAAAAGCAATGAGCTAGTTTTCAACACGCTCTCTTTTTGAGTGTGGCCAGTGAAATGCTAATTATCCCTGAGTAAGGTACCCATATACTTTATTGTCCAGACATGGGCATCCTGAGAGTGGAAGAAGCCGCTAGTAATTACTGTCCTGGGACAGCAGGCATGAAGTGGCAAACCCAGACACAGGGTCGTCCTGACACAGAACTCTCTGTTGGTCTGATGACTGCTCCCAAGTTTATCTGATGACTGCTCCCAAGTTAGGTTAGTGGGAAGAACCTAAGGCCAAATTATTTTGGGGTCTTATTCTGACATTATTTTCCATGCTCCCAAAATCAACTTCTTGAATATTTCTCATTTTATGAAATCCTTGTTTTTGTGAGAGGTCATATTAACCATTTTAATAGAAGGAAATTCTTATTCAAAGCCAAGGAGTGGAGTGGTAATAATGAAAAAAAGAAAGATATGATACTGAAAAGGAAAACTTGAGCTGCATCTTCTGGCTTTTATAATCATTGATTAATTGTACCGTGGAGGTGGAGCCATCATTGCTTTAAAACATTAGCCCATAAATTGTGTATTATACATTATTCCCTTCGATCACACTATATGTGTAGGGATAATTACTTGTGTTATTATTGTTTGTCCAGAAAGGTAACAATGAAGAAAACATCTCACATGCAACTAGCAGATGAGAGACCTAGGAGCGACTTTCTTGATTTACGAACTGTTTTCTTTTAAACATGTTTCTTGGTAAAATAATAAGTCACGTGTTAGTGTGCTGTGAAGCCGTAACCATTTTAGCAGCAGTATTTTTTCCACCTTAAATTAAGCAGGCTGTGAAGAAAATGGGTGACCAAATGTTACTTTCATTATTCATTTCTTCCTCCATTAGAATAATATTAAAAATTGATCATTTTTAGCACTAACTTCTGAAGCAGAAATTCTCCAGCCAGGGAGCTCTTGCCCCTCGGGGGAATTTTGGCAATACCTGGGCACATTCTTGCTCTCGTCAACACTGGGTGTGGACTGCTATGGGCACATAGTGGTCAGAAGCCAGGGATGCTGCTAAACATGCTGCAAAGCTCAGGACAGCCACCCAAGCAGATCAGTTACCTGACCCCAAACGTCAGTAGTACTGAGGTTGAAAAACTGCTCTGTTGCCTCTAAATCACTCATTCATTACTTCATTCACTCGACATTTATTTATTCTGCACCTACAATGTGCCAGGCACTG
>PVKM010047481.1:0-11444 GCA_004027735.1 Carollia perspicillata
TCTCTCTCTCTCTCTCTCTCTCTCTCTCTCTCTCTCTCTCTCTCTCTCTCTCTCTCTGTCAGAAACCTGCACTTGCCTTCTGTGTTTGTGCATTTTCCAGGAGTGCTTGGTCATACAGGTCTATCTTCTACCAAGCCTGTGACAGACCGTGTGAGCTCCCAAAGTACTGAGCTTTAATATGAATCAGAAACTAGACACTGATGTTTGTTTTTGCCTTGCTGAGGACACGTTTGGATTTTTTTCATGGAGGGACGGACAGAGATGGGACTTTGGAAACCCAGGGGGAAGCTTCTATTTCCACCAGAATACATCATCTTGCCATATCACAGTCTCTTATGTGTGGGTCCTTGGAGTGCTTTCCTGGTGGTCCCATGGAAGAATCTGACTTCCACCAACAAAATCCACAGCAAGCTTGTCACTGAGCTTCTGTAGAACACCACAAGCATGGCCTTGAGGATACATACAAGCTGTGCAAAATAAAACACACATTGTCATGTTTTGTTTTTGTGGGTTTTTTTTTTTTTTGTACTTCAAATCCTGGAGTCTCATTCTTTCTCCTGCGTTTCCTGCGTTATCTCATCTCCTGTTCAGTCCACAACTTCAAACAACAGACTTAGTAACTATTTACATATATCCTCTCAGTAATGCTTGGCTATCCGGTGTTTGGTTTATGATATTTAAAGATTCAAAAGGACGAGAGCATGGGCCAAGACCATTCTTTTAACCTCATGTCTTTTCCTGTTAGAATGACACTTCATTGAAACATACTTTTTCCTGGTTTGTTCTTGAGTTTATCTAAAACACCTGTGGAAATTAACTCAGATGAGAGTCAGTCTAAGAATTTAACCTCTTCAGCAAAAAGTCATTGAAGGTAACATACTACATTTCCATAATTCGAGAGGAATTTTTCTTCCCACAACTATCAAATAGTCAATATATTTGGAGCTGGGATTATGTATGATAAGGTTTTAATAAATAAGAATGCTTACTATTAGCTGTATCTGTTTTTAGTAGGATGATTGTCTTCTATTGTCTACAGTCTTTGATTTTTGCTTAATATTTTTCACCCAGATTTAAAAGAGTTGGCAGTATTTCCAGATTTACAGAAACTGCAAATATAATTGTATTGTCATTATTCTCACAGTTGCCTCGGATTTGACTAATCACGAATAGTATTATACTCATCACAGCTGCTTCAGTAAGTTCTGCTTCTGAAAGAAAGGATAGGTGAATAAATGATTGAAGTACTAATACTACCACCTCTCTGAAACACTCCTCCTTAAATATTCCTATGTGCCCACTGTGTTGTATCATGTTTAGTATAACTTTACAAGTATCTACAGAGCTTTTTTTTTCAGATTTGTTATTACTGACATACAATGAGGTTCACTTGTTTAAAACGAACAGTTTGAGATGATTTAAACTATGTTTGCATCCATGAAACCATATACTTGAATTAGTGTAGCTATCTTGATACTCACGTGAAGTTTTAAATCCAAAGCCCTTTTAAAGGATTTTTTAAGCTAAAATCACAGTTTAGGGGATTAATTTCCAATTAGCTTAACTTTGTTTACCTAGTATAAGCACTCAGGGTAATATATTTGGGGTGGTAGATGGACTAGAATGAACTTCATAATAATTGTAAAATGACCAATATCTTTATTTGCTTGTTTTTTTAAAATTTAAAAAATATTTTATTGATTTATTTTTTAGAGAGAGGGGGAGGGGAGGAGAAAGAGTGGGAGAGAAACATCAATGTGTGGTTGCCTCTTATGTGTCCCCTACTGGGGACCTGGCCTGCAACCCAGGCATGTGCCCTGACTGGGAATCGAACCAGCAACCCTTTGCTTCACAGGCCCATGCTCAATCCACTGAGCTACACCAGCCAGGGCTATTTGCTTGTTTTTAACATAACATTTTCTTAGTGTTATTTTATTATTTAATGGGTCATCTTGCAGTCCAAATTTTGCAGGGCCTATTTTTCCAAAATCTGTGATAAATTTATTTTACCCTGTTTATTCTTGTAGCTAATATTCATTTGAACTGATTACCACATAGGTAAATTCAAGTGCCAAATAAGATTATTTGAACAATTAGGTCTCTTTCAAAAATGATTTATGAACCCCAAGATGTATTAGTCCATACCTTAGTTGAACATTTCCATAAAAAAAGCTCAAAAGAAAGAAAATGTGTGTCATCAGCAGCCCTCCACATTGTTGTCAGTCTCAGATGTCTAGAAGATGTCCATGTTGTTACCTATCTGCATAGTCTGATGATGTCTGATTCCAGAGATAGCTGTTAGGACCTAAACAGCCAGGGGGAAGCTGTCACCTGGCTTCATGTAGGTTTCATGTCAATATCTCCTAGTGTCTTCCTGGGTACTTGTGACACCACCAAGGGGAGTACTGATAGCAACTCTTGTATCACATTTCTCAGAGTCTGAAGTAGTTTCTTTTTCTTGGATTCCCAGTGCCTGAGGCTTGGTGTTTCTGAGCTTAGAAAAGTCATCTGTTCTTGAACCACAAAAACTCATTCTTTACATCAAATTGTTGGGAACCATTCTGCCTGGTTTCAGGAGTTGTAACCACCCCCATGGCTAAGGCTGAATGATCGACCTCTGGACTGTGAGTCACTGAGGAAACAAAGCTTATCTCCCTGGCAGCAGTGCTGCTTCTGCCATCCCTAACTCCCAATACTTGGTTGGTTAGTCCATGATGGGTACAACCCCTCAGAAGAGGGGTAACCCAAGCCAAACATGATCATGTGGGAGGCCATCAAGGAAGGACTTGGGGGGGCTGCAGCAAAGAGGGGGTGAAGGACCCTCATTCCCCAGCTATTTTGACATAGCCCGAGTCCCCTTTCTGTCTGGGAGAAGTGCTTCCTGACTCTAATCCACTTAAGCCTGAATCTGTGATGGGGAGGGGGTGCAGCCCTCTGCTGGCTAGAGCGGGTTCTTGGGTGATCGGGCATAAGAAAGAATTCATAAAGTCCTGTGAAGCCTGCTTTGCTAACAGTGCTATCATCCATATGATAAGGGTCTGAGCAGGAAATGTGTATGTCTCCTAAATTTTTGCACCCCCCTTACCTGACAGACACTGACTCAGATTAAGCCCTCAGATTTCTTTGAAATGTTATCTATTGTTTGATTCTTGCCACCTGACATTGATTGATGAGCTTTACCTGTATTCCTGTGTGTTACGAACCTAATAAAAAGCCATTGAGGAAGGGGCTCCGGGCCCTTCTCCTTTGAGAGCCTAGCCACCTTTCCTCCTTTGAGAGCCTAGCCACCTTTCCTCCCCAAGCAGATCATGCCTTGGTAGCATTATTTTCAGCTGTGGCGGATGGGGGTGGGCTCTGCAGGTGGAGCTCCCCCCACACCAAATGTGTATTGATTTTTGTATACCTTCATTTCTCCAGATACTTGTACCTTTGAAGATGTCTATGCTATTTTTAGGCCTCTGCATCCAGATAATATAAATGTAATAAAATACTGTTTTCTGCCTCAATATAAATAATATGTTTAGAAAACTCTCCAAAAACAACTCAGAAAGTGGTTGGGGCCCTGAGTCTTGTACAAGAGTATATTTAACTGAAGTCCCTTGAAGGAAATTTCTTTTTGCATCTTCATGGAACTGGCAGAGTACCCACATGTAGCCAGTATTTAACAATTGTTTAGAAATGAATGTCTCTGGCCCTGAAGAGAGGAAAAACCTGTGTAATGTCAGTCTAGAGGTAGCCAGGGCAAGCATAAGAGAAATGCAGCTCAGTGTAATCTTGAAAATTAATTTCTGGTTTAAACACTATTTTATATGCATTTCAGTAGAAATGTTTAAAGGTGAGTATTGTTGCCTATTGTTTAACACTATGTCTACCTTCCGGGTTAATTGTGGGCTTTATTTGGTTGAAGAATACACAGTTGAGACTTGTTTATAAACTCAAGGAAAATCAGGACCTCTAGTGTCCGGTGGAGGATCCTGTGGGATGAATCATCACTATGACAGGAAACATGGGTATGTGTACTGTAGAGAAGACTCGTTTTACAAACCTGTTGTATTTGCCTAGTATTCCAGGTAAAGCCTTTCACACAAAGATGCAATGGTCAAAACTTGGAGATTCCTACCATCCTTAAGCTTCTTGGAAAGTCTGAAAAAGTGTAAGAAAAAGGAAAACATCTAGTTGTATCTTAGTGATAAAGAAAAATTGATTCTTTTAACTTAGTCCTTATCAAAAACTTTTTAAAATACATTGGTCCATATCTCTACCTCAATGAATACATTATGCTAATTTATACTTGAGTATAATTGAACCTGCTGAATTTTGGACTCATTTGGTTCCATGGGTCATGGTTTTCCCATCATTGTTAACTAAATTCTTGATGAATCCTAAAATAAAAGGGTGGGCAAAAGTAGGTTTACAGTTGTGTCAATAGAAAATAATACAACAATAATAAATAACACAAGCAAAAAACTGTTTTATGTACTCACAATTGTAAAAGTGCTTTTGCCCACCCCTGTATAATATAATAATTTATAAAATAAAATACAATAATATTCTAGTGGGTAGGGGTACAATCATATGAAAATATAATCTGATATACAAATTGGGGAAGTAAAAAAGGCTATGGTTGGTGAGCAAAATGAAATTTCTAATATCAATAGGACTAATTTTCATTGAGTGTGGATGCTGTATATTAGGAGATACATAATTACTTTTCATGACACTAAAAAAGAATTGTTAATTATATTTGCAATATGTCATTGATTAAGATGCTTTCTATTTTAAGAGATGTTCAAATACAAAGAGAGTGTGCATCGTGGTAGTGATGACACATTGCATTTTGACATCACAGGGAGGATAAACTGTGGTTAATATGGAAGTGCTCATTGTGGTGTTCATGACCTCAGCATGAAATATCTGGTTATGGCTAGAACCACAGGTTTACTTCTTAGGTTTCAGCCAGGTCGGGCAGACAGATGTGTCTTTGTATCAATTAGTTTCCTCCTAGCAATTACAGATGGCAGAATATATCTTCTCATTTCCACTTATTAGCCAGAGTTAAGTGTTCTATACCTGCATGTCCATTTTAAGTCTGAATAATTAATTCTGGGTCATTTGAATGATAAAGAGCATTGCAATGTCAAACATTTTACTAATCAATTTTATTAATAAGCAACCATTTATCATGGCTCAATTTTACCTCACTGTGTGAAAACAGTGGACAAATGCACAGTTTCTCACTGCACACTTACTTAGTGTGACAGTCACCTACTCTCTGCATATCAGCCTCTCCTGGTACCACGTCTATTCTCCTGCCAAGGTCCATCCAGCCAAAGCAGTGTTGCTGCTGTACTATGTTCCCAGACCATGGCTTCTATTGGGGCAATGTGAGCTTGGTTTGAGGTAGCAAGAGCGAGAGGATCAAAGTCCCAACAAAAACAGAGTAAGCAGTGGCCTGCCCTTTGAGACCTGGGCTGCCCACACACCAACCCTGTGTCTCTGAAGTCTTCCACACAACACAAAGGAGACATACGGACAGAAAAGTTGAACAAGTTGTTCAAATTTCTCTATATTTTAGGTTTTAGGAGAAGTCAGTTACATATCTTAGAATCCTTTGATTACTTTTTTAGTTTTTTTGTGTTCCCTCAATACAGACCTGTTGAACCAGCCGAAATATTCTTTTTGCTTTGTAAGAAAGAACACAATCAACTGAATATTTAGAAAGTGTAATGGATCACTTAAAAGTTAATAATTTAAAGTGTCTAGTTTAGAAAAGAAGAAGAATCAGAACCATACATAGGCTTAAGGTTTTGTAGGCCTGCTATTCTATTTTGAGGTTAAAGACCAAAATTTAAAAAATAATAATGTTCCCTTATTAATGTTTTCTTCAGCTGAATTCTTAGAGCTACTAATCCTTTTGCTGAATTCTGTGGTGCAAGCTTTTCTTTTTTAAGAAAATGTAGTAACCGTGAATGTATTATTGTAAAGAAGAATTTCTTATAGCAGAACAATTCTTATAATTTTTGCTGCACTTCTAGATTTAATAAAGCAAATAGTATACATTGATTCAAATAGATAGCCACATGACCTTTCAATATTGGCCATATAACTAAGAATCTGTAAGTTCTTACTGACATCTGGTGACTTAGGAGGGCCTAGGTTTAACATGGAGAGAGTTGATCTAACTTTATGCATTCTTCATTTTTTAGAAAAATAAATATCATGGAACTTATTAAATATGTAATTCAAGATATTTTGTTTATTAATGTAAAAAAACTTTACTAAAACTCTTTGGAAATTTGTATTGATTCTTGGGCTTTACTATTTCTGCTAAAATGCTTTCGGAGACCTTACATGAATGTTCAGAGTTTTAAGAAGTTATTTAATGTCCCAAGAGTGATTTTGAAAAAGCATAAGACACACAAGTAATGAATTATACATGAATACCATGAAAACAATGGGAAGGGAGGAGGCTCAGGACTTTTTCACTGTGTTCCCCAGGGAATAGAAGCTTCCCAAGACCATGACAATTTTTTGTGAGGAGTTCATGGCTACTCTCTTCAGCTTCTCACAGGAGTCTATTTGGCAAAAACAAAACAAAACAAAACAAAAACCAAACAAACCCCAAAACCAAAAACCCTGATTTAGACCCTCCACTATTCTAGAAGCAATTGATCTTATTTTTACTATTAGCTTAGTACCTAGTTAATCAATAGGCACTACATTGGTCCTTGGAGTGACAAGGATTATTTTTACATGCAAAAGGTCCAAAGTTGTAACCACAAAGGCCACACCTCCTTCCATGTACGGGTTTTGCTGTAACATCATCCATTAACTCCCAGGTTTGGGGTTTCTCTGGTTCTGACATAGTCATTGTGGTATGGTTGTGTGTGTGTGTGTGTGTGTGTGTGTGTGTGTGTGTCTTGACTCACCTGGCTTAGGTTCCTTCTGGAGTGACTCTGGTCCCTCATACAGCCACAAGATGCTCAGCCACACTCCCCATGAATCAGAAAGCTAAAGATGGTTTTGAAAATAAATAATAGATTAATGGTCATTCTTTATTCTTGAGCTGTGTTATTATTAGTTTGGTCCAGTTAAATATGAAACAAAACAGGCATATTTAACTAAAAAACACTATTTTCATTTATTTTATTTACTTTCATATCTCACAGAAATAGTATTCCTTGGACAACACTTTGGAAGAGGTGATTAAAAGAAGAAATCCATAATTACAATTCCATTATAATCGTTATCTTCAGTGACAGATATTCTTCTAAGTACACACTGAGCCTGAGGACTAGTTTTACCTCTAGTCTTCATTGTGTGGATTGTTGCCTTCACAGCTTTGTAAAAAGCAAGGTCTTTTGAAATACTCTAGGGCATAGCTTTCCTAAAGAAATTAAATTCAGTAAACTTTTATCGAGCCCTTGCCATGCACAAGGTGCCAAAAATGAGCCAAAGATAAAATTAGGACAATTTGGCCTTGGACCAACATTTTGCAAAGGCACTCACAGACTCACGTAATCTATGTACATAATATGATTTACATAAATTACTTTGGATAACTGTCCTGCATGTCATCCTCTGAGAAGGAGAGATAAGCTCTGATGAGAGGAAAAAGTCCACAAAACAGGTGACTGTGGATCAAGATCTTAAATATTCAGCAGTGAATCTGACACTTTTATGTCCCCTGACTAGAAACATAAGGAAAGCTGAGAGGAGGTGTGGGTGCATGACTTGTCCAGACAATGGTCAGTGGTCTGGAGGCAGGAGTGGAGAGGTTGTGAGGAGACAATGGAGAGAGGTGGGTCAGGATGGTGAACTGTGACCATCCTCATTTAAATGATGCATGCAGCAATTTATACTTTTTCTACAGAACAGTGTATTAAAAGCAGAGTGGGCAAAGAGTAGTAGGGGCTTGCTTATAACTTACCTTTTAAATGTCTCTTTCCTTTTAAATGTCTGTTTTTTTATGTTTTTTTTTTTTAATTTACCTGTTAGTGGAATAGTAAATGGATATCAAAGGTCAACTAATACACATCTACTGGGAATTCATGCCTAACTTTTCCTGATAGCATAGTCCGAGCTTGGGACGATGGAATGAATGACCGCGTGTTCTCCAGTCTCAAGTAGGAGATGGAAGCGGAAAAACTTCTGAATTAGATAGTAGAGATTATTAGATCTGGATCTTGGAGATGATATAATTCAACCCAGATGACTGAGAGCACAATAACTGGTATGATGATTCACCAAGAACTACATGGTCTACATGGTGTGTTGGTGGAAGAGTTGGGTCTGGATAACCACCTGCATTTCTATCAGGAAGCTCACATGTTTTTTTTTTTTCCTTAACTGAGGACTTTCTTGCCTTTTAACAATATTCTATCAGCAAACTGAACATACATCCTGTGTTTGTGGCACCAACAGATAAAACCCTAGTACCGTTAGCTGAAGCACAATGACAACAAGATATGTAAATGTGTGCCCTAATGACAGGCAGTATTTTAGAAAAAAATCCTCATTTATAAAAGAGCATTTAAGGTGAAAGCTTGTTATCTGGGAGAATTTCCTATACTATATAACCCTCTAGTCTCCAAACTGTCCTTGATAAGAGAAAGTCTGGGCTGGCTGATAATCTGACTCTTAGGGCCTCTGACAAGCATCAAGTCTTTGAGCCTAAACTGAAATTCTTACAATACAATATTGCCTTGTTTTGAAATTTACCCCCTCTGTCCTCTTTAAAATTATTTTTTAGGAAGAAATCACAATTGGGCATTACAACACAGAATCAGTCTTAAGGTAGAAGGCTTCAGAGCTTTACATTTTCATTGATTCTAGTTCCACTGCAGTTCCATGGGGTTTTGTTTGTGTGAACTATTTCCTTAACTGTTTCAGGTAAGTCAAATTATATTTTAAATTAGAGGCCACAGACAGGCAGCTCATGGGTAGAATTTGACTTACAGACTGTTTTGGTCTTTGTTTTTCCCCCCGCTAATTTTTTTATAATATTCAATTTTGAAAAATGATGTTTAATTTAGAAAATGTGAACAAAGGACATCTACATGTGCTTTATGCAGACTCACCATGTTTTACACATTTTGCCATCTTAGTTTCAATTGTTTCTCCTTCTCTTTCTTTTTTTTTCTTACCACACACATACGTATACAAGCACACAGTTTTTTTACACAGTTTTAAAAAGTGATGTGACAATAGACTGAATGTATTATTTCCTTTTCTTCTTGAATACTTAATGCATATTTTCTAAGAACAATGATAACTCCAGTACAAGAATAATTTCCATATATTCAAGGCAATAATCAAGTTTAGAGATTTAGCATTGGTATATATCTCTTACCTACTTCCCAAATTCCATTTTGGCCCCCATATCCCCTGATGTCTCTAAAGCAGCTCCCCAGCAGGCCTCCAGTGTGGAGTCCCATTTTGTATTAAGCTGTGTTTGTTCAGTTTTCTCAGTCTGGACCAATTCTCAGCCTTTCTCGAGTTTTACTTGTTTGTCATTACATTCACAACATATTTGAAGAATTCAGGCCACTTATTCTTACAGCGCATCATTTACTTTGGGTTTTTAAATGTTTTCTTGTGATTAGACTTCATTTATGCATTTTGGGCTGTAATACTACAAAACAGATGTTTATAACCATTGAAAAAATACTTTATGTTTCAAATTATTTTACAAAAGAAGCTGATATAAATAGTTTTGGTATGGGAAGAAATTATTTATGATGCAAACATCACAACATAGGTGTTTTACAAACTTTATTTTTATATGCATATGTGTGGGTTCTTTTTATTTTTTGGCATTTAAGAAAGAAGTTTACATCAGAATTCCCATGCGTCCCACTTGTAAGCCATTTAAAAAGTGAGTGAAAATCAGTCCTTGAATACAAAAGGCATATATAATAAATAATCTTGAAAACTTTTTTAATAAGCAAGGCCTTAATTATCACAGACAGTTCTTCCAAGAGATTTAAGCTCATTTAGATTTTTTTAAAAAAAGTCCTCTTACCATTTCCTACCTTAATTTCTACTATGATTTTATTGCATCATCTTTTTTTCTATTTTATTTTTAAAGTATGTAATTTTTAGTATATTTTTTCCATTACCATTTAGTTTTCTTATACCTCCCTCCCCACCCCCAGCATTCACTACACTGTTGTCCATGTCTATGAGTCCCTTTTCCTTTTTGCTCAATCCCTCCACCCCCTAAGCTCCCCTGCCCCTACTAGCTGTCATATGCTCTCCATCTATGAGTCTTTGTCTGTTTTGCTTGTTAGTTCACTTTTTTCATTAGATTCCACAGTGAGTGAAATCATATGGTATTTGTCTTTCTCTGACTGGCTTCTTTCCCTAAGCATAATATTCTCCAGGTCCATCCATACTTTTGCAAAGGGTAAAATTTTCTTCTGTTTTATAGCTGCATAGAATTCCACTGTGGAAATGTCCCATAGTTGTTTTATCCACTCATCTATTGATGAACACTTGAGCTGCTTCCATATCTTGGTGGTTGTAAATGACACTGCAATGAACATGGGGTGCTTATGTTCTTTTAAGTTAGTTAGTGTTTTGGGTTCCTTTGCATATATTTCCAGGAATGGGATTTCTGAGTCAAACAGCAGATCCTTTTTTAATTTTTTGAGGTTATCTCCACACCACTTTCCACAATGGCTGTACCAATTTGCATTTCCATGAATAGTGCAAAGCTGTTCCCCTTTCTCCACATCCTTACCAACACTTGATTTTTGATTTCTTGATGATACCTATTCTGAAAGATGTGAGATGATATTTAATTGTGGATTTTATTTGTGTTTCTCTGACAATGAGTGATGTTGAGCATCTTTTCATTTGTCTACTGGCCAACTGTATGACTTCTTTAAAGAAGTGTCTATTCAGGTACTCTGCTTATTTTTATTTTTATTTACTTTTGTTTTCTTTTTTTTGTTCTTATTTATTTATTTATTTTAATTTTAAATATATTTTATTGATTATGTCATTACAGTTGTCCCATTCCCCACCTCCATTCCCCTCTGCTCTGCACACCCCCTCCCACCCACATTCCCCTGCTTTAGTTCATGTTTATGTTTCGTAAGTTCTTTAGCTTCTACATTTCCCACACTACTCTTGCCCTCTCCCTGGCTATTTTCTCCCCACCATCTATGCTACTTATTCTCTGTACCTTCTCCCCACCCTCTCCTCCCACTCCCCTGTTGCTAAACTTCCACGTGATTTTCATTTCTGTGGCTCTGCTCCGGTTTTAGGTGACCACTTAGTCTGCTTTTGTTGTAGGTTTGGATGTTAATAACTGTGAGTTTGCTGTCCTTTTACTGTTCATATTTTTTATTTTCTTTTTCTTAGATAAGTCCCTTTAACATTTCATATAGTAAGGGCTTGGTGATGATGAACTCCTTGAACCTGACCTTATCTGAGAA
>PVKM010047482.1:0-11435 GCA_004027735.1 Carollia perspicillata
TGATTGCTTATCTCCATTTCATTTAGCTCTTTTTCTGCAGTGTTGATGTGTTCTTTCATTTGGGCCATGTTTGTTCGTCTCCTCATTTTGGCAGCCTCCCTGTGTTTGTTTCTATGTATTAGGTAGAGCTGCTTTGACTATGGGTTTTGATATTGTGCCTCAATATAGTGGGTGTCCTGTCAGGTCCAGTAGCACAGCCTCCCCATCACCCAAGCTGGGTACTCAAGGTTTGCCCTTTGTGTGGTCTGAATACACTCTCCTCTCGTCATTAAGACTTGGTTTCTGTTGGCAGATCAATGAAAGGGATTTATCCAGGCCAGTCAGCTATAAAGATTGTTGTGACTACTGTCTAACAACTTTTATCCTCTGCGTAGGATCAGCTGTGCGGGAGCAGGGTGGTGGTACTCCAGTGTGGTCTGTAGCTGTTCATTGGGGGCATTGGTCCTGGGGTTCCCTGGGTGGTTCCCTGGGTTGGGTAGGCCGAGGTCAGCCCCCACCCATGTTTTGCCCAGAGCCACCCTACATGAGCTAGAAAGCAATCTGAGATGGCTGCTACTTGTGCTGAGCTTGGAGATTCCCAGGTGAAGTTTAGCTGTGAATCTAGGCTGGCTGTTTCTAGTGCTGGGCCTGGAACTCACTCAGGCCAGCTGTTGCTTGTTTGATAGGATTTAGGAAGTTGTGAAGCATGAAACAAGACCAGCAATTCATATGGAAAAGCAGCTTGGGTGGGCCTATAAGTTGGGCGAAGTGGAGTCTCTGGTGATTTCCAAGGTGGATCAAACAATGTTAGCCAGGTTGATGGAGTCTCAGATGTGGTACCAGCTTGCCAGTTCTGTGAGAGTTTATGAAAGGAACAATGGCCTCTGCTCACTTTGATGTCAGACACTTCGTTTTCTCCCTGTGTATCACTGGGCTTTGCAAGCTGCTACCCCAGTGCTGGAGTTCAAAAGGTGTGAGTTTACGTAGGTGCATCAGTATGTGAGTTCTTTAAGAGGAACGGCTTGGGGCTCCAGAAGTTTCTTCCACCAACTCCACCCCTGCTGGTTTTTGCAGCCAGAAGTTGTGGGGACTTATCTTTCTGGCACTGGAACCCTGTGTGGGGTGCCTGGTGTGGGGCTGGGACTCTTCACTCCCAAGATAGCCCTCCCAAATTTCTGTCCACCACACGTAGGTGAGGGACCAGCCTGTTCTGCACCTGTACCCCTTCTACTGGTCTGGATGGATGTGGTTTTTTTTAATTTCTTAACTGTCAGACTCAACTCTATTTCTGACAATTCTGAGTGATGGTTGTTCTATATTTTTGTTGTAATTTTGATGTGGTTGTGCTAAGAGGCAAGCCATGTCAGCCTATGCTGCCATCTTGGCCAGAAGTTATCAGGAGGGGAGATTTCTTTAATACTGTATATTAAGCAATGCATTTCCCATAAAGATTACTTTTAAAGTCATCAAATATGTGACATTTATGGAATCAAAATGCGAAAGAAGGATTGTGCATGTGGGATAATGGCAGTACTGCTGCTTTCCTTGAAGCACTTTGCATGATGAATTGATTAAATAGGCTGGGAGCAGAGTCAAACAGATTCCCATGGATCTCATCCAGATAGCATTTTTATCAGCCTGTCATGCCCAGTGCCAAGAAAACTGTAAATAAGTTACTGACCCTTCCTTAAAGTAGGCATGCCAGAAAGTTTGTAGGCATCCATTAATGGTCTCCTGCTAAATTCCAGACAAAGCATGATGCTGAGTGTTTTACAAACATTATCTGGAATACTTACATCGATATTGAAAGGCAACTAATTGTAACTTTATTTAATAGGTAAGAAAATTTAATTCAACATATTTAATCATATTTGCAACTCTATAGAATCATGTCTATTAGCTTCCAAGACCAATATTAATTTTAACAACATTAAGATGTTTCCATAATACCACATTACTATGATAAACCACATATCATGGAATTACACTATTTTAAAATCTCTAGACAACACTAAGATTATCTAGTTCAACTCTTATAAACTTCAACATGTCCAAAAATATATGGTTCACGCTATAAAAAGTCAATTAAACATCACATTTTCCCACGAGCTCACATGTTTCTTTATCTGTGGGACATTTTTGGCTCTTCTATACTTCCTTCCCTTTTCACTCTCTCTTCCAGTAATGGTCATATTTATGAAAGGCACTGAAAAACATAAAGCACAGAACTGTGATCCTGGGGAGAAGGGAAATACACAAAGTGAGCCCCCAAATTGCTCCATCTTTCTACCTAGGACTATGTTACTGCCACTGATCCTAACAGAGACAGAGTGCCCCCAAACACAGGAGGTAGGCTGAAGGGGCTGACTTGGTGAGGCACCACACTGGAGAGGAGAAGCTGGGCAGGGTGAGATCTGGGACAGAAGTATGTGTGGGGATTCGCTGCACATTCTTAGATGGAGCAGAGCAGGGCATTTGAAGGGAGGGACTGCAGGAGCCATAGCAAAGATGGGTGCTAAGGAGCTGAGAGCTGAAAGGTGTTGCCAAAGGTTGTGTGGTAGGAGAATGTTGGAATTAACATAAATAAACAGGAAAACCATATCATGGCTTCAATAAATGATACAAGCTCTCAGCAAACTAGAAATAATTTTTTTCTCAATGTAATAAAGGCATCAATGAGAAACCTACTGCTAATATTAGGTTTAACCAACTAAACTCTTTTCTACTAATATTGGGAACAATGCAAAGTACATGTTCACTCTCACCACTTCTGTTAAACACTGTATTAAAAATGCTAACTTGTGCAACAAGATGACAAAAAATTAAGACATAAAGTTTGAAAACAAAGAAGGAAAGCTTTCATTATTTACATAAAACATGATCATTTACATGGAAAATCTTAATGAATCTACAAAAGTAGATTTAGCACAACCACAGGATATAAGTCAATATATGAAATCAGTTGTGTTTCCATATATAGAAACAAACAATTGGAAAATAAATTTTAAAATAAAAAGTCTTCTTATACTAACACCAAAAACATCACAGTCTAGAAAAATATCTAATAAAGTATGTGAAAAATATCTATATCAAAAATTATCAAACATGGCTGAAGAAATTTTAAAAAATCTAAAGCTATATTCACAGATTGAAAGTCAGTGTTATTAAAATGTCCATCCTCCCTAAATGGATATATAGACTCAATACAACCACTCTCAATATTACAGTAGGGTTTAAAAAAAGGATTTTATTTACTTATTTCTAGAGAGAGGGGAAAGGAGGGAAAGAAACATTGATGTGTGGTTGCCTCTCATGCACCTCCAACTGGGGACCTGGCCTGCAACCCAGGCATGTGCCCTGACTGGGAATCAAACCCATGACACTTTGGTTCACAGGCTGGCCCTCCAACTACTGAACCCTACTGAGTTATACCACCCAGGGTTCACTAGGCTTTCTTGAAGAAAAAGACATACTGATTATATAATGTATATAAAAATTCAAGAACATGCAATAATCAAATGATCTTTAACAGAAAAACAAATTTATTATCACTCAACAATAAAAAACAGACTTTATACATCTATCTAAAAAATGAACTAATGATGCAACATACATAAGTCTCAAAAACATTTTGTTGAGCAAACAAGACAAACACAAAAGTCTAAACTGTATTCTTTCATTATATGAAATCTACTGCCAGAAAAAAAAAAAACATTTGTTGCAATTGGGTGATGGGGAATAATTAGCAAAAAGTAGAAAGGAATTTTTTGGAGTGAGCAAAAGGTTCTCCATCATGATTAGAATATTAAGTATATAACTGCATGTATTTGTCAAAATTTACCAAATTGTACACATTGTACCAGTATGTTTTACTGTATGTAAGTTTTACCTCAACAAAAAATATGAGCGGAAAATTTATGTGACAAAACTACATGGCTAGTTTTTGGCATTAAAAAACAAAGAACATGGACAATTGAAAAATGTGATAATACAAAACTGCAAGTACATGTATCTCTTCTGGGGTATCCAGCACAGCCGAAACTAACATTGAAAATGTGGGTAGATGTTAAACTCCATAGCAACAAATGCCCTACTTTTCAAACACCTAGCTGGAAGGAACATTAATTTCCAAAAGTGAAAGGTCATGAAGGCAAATAAAACAGATAATTTGAACAGAAGTAATGATATAATCATAATTATAGTGATGAGGTAAACTACCATGGGAAATATTTTCCATAACTCATTTGATTACCACTTTAATTAGCCAAAATCTCTACTTTTATATTTATCATCAACAATTGAAAAAAATGGTATTTTATATCCAGAAAGGTATAAGGAGTGAATTGATGTATTCCCAAGAGAAAATATAACGATACTCTCACTTATAACCAAAAATTTCCGATGGAAATAAACAATAATTAACTATTTAACAAATAGTTATTGAGGACCCACCAGCCCTGGCTCGTTGTAGCTCAGTGGATTGAGCACTTGCAAAACAGAAAAAGGGCCCACCATATTCTAAGGACTATGCCATGGGAATACAAAAATGATAATATTAAAGTCACAATGTTGGACGTAGCCTGGCATGAAGGTTTACAGTATATGCAATGCAAATACCACTGACCTTTGAACAATGAGGGGAATAGGGCCATTGAACCCTGGGCAGTCAGAATTTAAGTCTATCTTTCTACTGTTGGATTCAACCAGTTGCAGATCTAACACAGTATTTTCCATCCTCAGTTGAGAAACTGTCAGGTAGCAGCTAGGAATGAGCAGTCCGAAGTGAAATAAAGGCAGGGGGTCTTCTCCATTACAATTTTATAAAGAACTTAGTACAGGAGGCTGGAAGCAAAAGGAAGGCATGCCTCACCAATTAACTCAGCAGCCCTGAGCTTGGTTTGATAACATGTCCAGGTAGGCGTGCCAAGCATTCCAAACATTCCAAGCAAAATAGCACAGGAGAGGGGGAGTCCTTAAGCCTATGCCGAGGGAAGCGGCTTCTGTAACAATCTTACCAAGACTGCTGGGTGTTCCGAACATCACAGGTGGGAACTGCACAGGAGGAAGAAATGGGGCCTATGCTGGGAATGGGGGCCCCTGTAACAATTTCACTAGAACAAAGCACCTTTACTAACTGAGAAAGGCTTTGTAGCTGTACATTATTCCCAAAGGGGAGAAGAAGGGGGAACCTAGAAGCCAGCTGGAGTATACAATCCCTGAACCTTAGTAGTCAGCGTAGATTAACTAGGTACCCACTTGTAGCCTCAGTGGAAGTATACAGAACAAACTTATTAACTAACTTAATAACAACTTTATGAGTGCCTGCTTGCAGCTTTGTGCTCATGCATTTCATAAATAAACTTGCTATTTCATTTCCACTTTATGTGCTTGTGTCTTGTTTGAATTATTCTCCTGGGGGCAAGACAAGAACAAAGGCAGGGCAGAGAGCCTCTTGACTGAGGTCTCTCTCCCTGCAACCATAACATATCTTGGTAGCTTGACTCGAATTGAACCCTTTGTCTTCAGCCATCCAGAACACACTGAGTAACGGTCTCACCAGCAATGGTTTATTGCCTGTTTCACCTTCAGGGTTAAAGGAGATGCAACCATGCTGCAGAGGAGAGGAATTCAGACATGCTGGGCCTGTGTTTTGAAGCAGAAACAAGGATAAGATCTGAAATGAGTGCTCAGGTTCGCCTGCACTCCCGAAGAGTGAGGAGGCGCATCCTCCCTCTGGCCCTAGTTCTTGGACATCCTTACACGAGTGGAGGCCTCGTGGAGTTGTCTGGGGCCAGTCCCTAAATGTGCAGGGGCCTGGTAGGGAACTCCTATCACTGTAATGTAACAGTGTAAGTCCTTGGCTTATCCAGGGACATGCAAAATAAGGGTTGGTCACCCAGCACTCCAAGACCCCTGGCTGTTTTAGACAACCAAGGGGGAAACCAAACAGAGACCAGCAGGAAAGCTGCGGATGACCAAAGGCGTAACGGCCTCTGGGAGCCCTTCTCATAAACGGCACACATTGACCCACTACTCAAAATCCCCTAGTCCTTTCTGCCTCTACACCACGGCCAGGGAACACCAAGCTGAAATCGTGCACTTGCTGCATCTCTCCCTCAAGGTGCAGTGTTGCACTTGCCAGGTAAATGTCTTACTCTCTCTTCCCTGCCCCTTTGTGGGCATACACTTGATGTTTCCTCTAAACTTTATGGGTCCCGAGGAGACTTGCAGCCAGGGGAGCAGTGGGCAGTGGAAACTTGACTGGGGTTACCCCCTCGGTCCTGTCTCCAGGACCCCCTCTTTCTAACTTCCAGGTCAATGAAGGCAGCCCTGCCTTGGCTCACTCCTTCCCTAGCCATAATTTGTCTAAGAGGCCAAATCAGCCAGCCTAGGCTCTCTCCCATTACTTCTTCCACCCCAAGTCTTTCCTTTGTTTCACTGGACCCAGAAGCAGTAACTTCCCCTCCCTCAAGGTGCAAAGAAAAAACGTGTACTTTTAAAACTGAGGTGGCTGGAGCTGCTGAATGTCACCCAAGCCTGACCCCCCTTCTTCTCCAGCCTCCTTGCAGCTGTCAGGATTATGAGGTAACAAAACAGCTCACTTTTAAGCACTGTGTGCATCTGTCAAGGGGGGAAAGAACTGTTTTACTTCTGAATGAACTAAAAAGAAACAAACTAAGAAGGATTTTGTATATTGCAGAAAGGCTGTACAAATTAAAGAAGGTTTATAAAAAGCTTGAAAGGAAATAATATAAATAATATAAATAAGCTACTAAAAATTGGTTGTTTCTTTCCACTATGCTAAATAGGGGGAAGTTTTCCCTATATCTGCCTAAAAAGCCAAGGTTCTGTTTAGTACAACAACTATGTGTCATGGTGGGTTAATCAAATACTTAACATTCAAAGAAAATTCATGTTTTTCAATCCTGAGAACTAAAGTTTTGTCAGCCCATATTGATGTTACATGTCTTTTATTATCACTTTAAATAAATAGCCAAATGTCATTTTAGACTATACTCCTTAGATCAAATGTTTGGCAAGCTTTCCAAGGTATAAATTTTAAAAGACTTTTCTTAACATAAAAATGGCTTTAGGGTATTTCAAAGGACCCTTGAAATATCTCAAGGATTTATTCTTCTTACAAAAGAGAAAATTCTAGACCTATCAGGCTTATTTAATACATTTAAATACGTGGAAATCTTTGTCAAATAAGGAACTTATACAAAAATCTCCAAGAATCTGCAAAGTTCTAATATACTTTCATGTATAATTCTGATGGTCATTTCAGAATGTTGGGTCTTGCAGAAGGGACTACGTAAGTTGCAGGATTGTGTATGTTGCAGGGGGTCTGAGTATATCACAGAGGGTTCGTGTAAGTTGTAGGTGGTCTGTGCAAGTCGAAGAAGGATTGTGGAGGGAGCAAAAGAAGGAATTAAGGAAGTGAGAGAGGGAGAGAAAGAATAAAGAAAAGAGACACATAGGAAGAAAGGACATTGGAGTAGGAAACTCAAGAGGCAAATGGGAACAAAAAGAACTGGAAGTTAGAAAGAAAAGAAAAGGCACATAAACTAATAGCAAAGACAATTTTAATGACCAATACAAAAGCCAAGAACTCCCTTTAATTTTCCAAAGCCAATCATTATTTCCCAATAGAAACCCCAGGTAAAATAGATAGTTGGGGACTAATAAATTAATTCCTCAGTCTAATGCATTTTCATTTACAATTTTTAGTATTATTTCAAAATGTTGTTACAAAAAGCGAAATCCTTTGTCAATTGTAATCACTGGTTAATGACCTAACTTGGAGTGATTTACAGTTGTTCTTTCCCGCTGCTACACTGTGGATACGGAACAACACAAAGAAGATCTGCTAGGGCTTAGGCTAATAAATTAGCTGGCCATCATACTCAGCAGCACACATCAACCAGGGGGGAATTCAACCCCAGGTCAGAACCCTAACTAAATCAATTGAACTAGGATAAATGAAGGACGAGAGGGGAAGAATAAAATCCTGCCCTTTTTGTTCAGGGACAATTCACTAAGGCCTTGCAAAAGTACACAAACCTCAACCTAAGTCTGCAAAGGGCTGAGTGTTTCTGGGAATGCTTTCACCCACTAAGCAACTGATAGAAATAGCCATCAGTGTGTTTAACAATCAAGACAGCACAAATGAAAAGCAAAGGCTATCACACACAATAAAAGCCAAGGCTCACTTGCCCGTCGCAGCTTTAAGCCCTATGACATCTCAGGGACACCCAGGCCCCAGAAATCCACAGAAAGGGAGGGGTGGCCACTGTCCATCCTATGGGACACCCCACATCTTGTATGTTTCCTTCTCTGGATCCTGCTGGTACCCCTTGAGAGACAGAGCCAGGTGACAGCTATGTCAGGGAACTCCTCCCATTTGCCAAAGGAAAATAGGGACAAACATTCTGAAAGGATCCATCCAGAATGGAGACATCCAGTCTAGATAAAGCAGAGTCTTAGATTCCAGACTGCTGAGCCCCTCAGGCTATGACCTCAGATGCGAGCTCTCCGGCCTTCCGATATTTCCTCCTTCCAGACATCTCTACCTCTGTCCATAATGGAGATATACATTCTGGATAAAACATGGTCTTAAGTTCTGGGATGCAGAGATTCTCAAATTATGACCCTAGACATAGGCCCTCTAACCTTCTGGTATTTCTTCCTTCACAGGTGGGAAATCAGGACTCCATCCCAGACGGAGCCCCACTAGGCTGTATCCTTTCCAACCGATAGCAGTTTCAGCCCCCACCTCTAAAGAGGGAAAGACTAATATTTTTTTGCAACACTGTTTGGCCTCAATATCAGTTAGCTGATGGGGAATCTTGGCCAATACACAGAAGCTTAAATCACAATACCATATTCCAACTTGATGTCTTTTGCAAACACCTAGACAGGTAGTCAGAAATCCCACGTGTACAGGCTTTCTTCTATTAAAGGGGCAGTGGGGACCCTGTGTGACAAATTTAAGTTAACCTCTACCACAATGCCCTCTAAAAGCCATTTTATAGGCATCTTCCTGTCCACAACCCTGCCCCACAACTGAGAGAGGGAGGCCAGGGCCCAGAAGAAAGAAAAAAGGAAGGAGGCTAGGCCTGCCCAAATTATAACTGCCCTTGCAGGACAGCCACATCCCACAGGCCCTTCCAAGTCCATTACCAAGGACACAAAGGGTTTAACATGACAAAAAACAGAGCACTGGGCTAAGTAATGCCCGAATCATGACAAGTCACCTCAGACACCGTGCTATAAGCATAAGAAGTCAGGCCACAGCTGGCACTCTGTCCCTGGGACCATAGGGCCCCCAGGCCTGAGGCCACAACTGCCTTACAGATGTTACCCTAATTCAGGACTAAAGCTGCCTGCCCTAGTCAGCCCCACCTCAAGGGGTCACCATTATAGGACTGGAGGCCTGGGTATGCATGGATGTGGTAGGTGGGACAGTAACTTTCTTATTAGATACTGGGGCCACTTATTCTGTCCTTAATTCCTTCTCTGGACCCCTCTCCTCACAATCCTGTACCATCCTAGGAATAGCAGGAAAGCCCACTACTAAAGACTTCACTCTTTTGGGCTGTCTCTGCGGTGGATATTATTTCATTCATTTCTTTCTTGTAGTCCTTAAATGACCAACCCTTCTTCTCAGGAGTAACCTTCCCCAAGTATTAGGAACCACAGTAGTTATAGCGGAGATTCCTATCTTAACACCTCCACTCAAAATGTTAGCACACAAATCGAAAGCCGTCTCAGCCCTCCAATTCCTGTATGGGAGGGCCAAATTAACTCAGAGGGCAGGGATACCTGGGTCCCTGATAGGGCTAAAAATGCTTCCTCATTAATCTTAAAAATCCCTGAGTTTCCTCACCAGAAACAATATTCCCTGAGGCCTGAAACAAGGGCTGGACTCCAGCCTCTACTCTCTAAGTTTCTTTCTCATGCGTCACTCAAACCCACTAATTCCCCTGTAGTACTCCTATATTAGTGGTCAGAAAAAAGGACAACTCCTATAGACTAGTCCAAGACCGAAGAAGCAGTAATTCTACTACATCATGTTGTCCCAACTCGTATACCGTTCTAGGGACAATACCTGCAGGTTCTGCGTGATTTACTGTGTTAGATCTCAGGGATGCATTCTTTTGCATCCGTTAAATATAAAGTCTCAATTTCTGTTTGCTTTTGAATGGACACTCCCTGAAGGGTGGTCCCAACAAATAACCTGGGTTTTTTCACCCCAGGGATTCAGAGATAGCCCTCATTTATTTTCTAAGGCTCTGGGTGAGGATTTGACTGACTTACAGTTAGAAAACGGAGCACTCCTTCAGTATATAGGTGATTTACTTATCTGCTCCCCAAACCAGAAACTATCTTTCATGCTGTTCAGACATTAAATTTCTTAGCTATGTGGGAACATAAAGTTTTTAAGCCCAAGGCTCACCTGGTCAAGCAGAAAGTATATTATTTAGTCTTGGTTCTTTTTCCTGGGAAATGGGGCCTTTCCCTAGGCAGAGTCCAGGCCACCATCCAGCTACCTGAACCTAGCAACAATTGAGGGAAACAACTGAGGGAAACAGCAACCAGAAACAACTGAGGGCTTTTCTTGGCCTAACCAGGTTTATAGAATCTGGATACCTAATTATGGCCTCATTGCACAGCCTCTTTATGATAGCCTCAAGGGCCAGGAAAATTTGGACCCTTTCTAATAGCAACAAAATCAACAATCAGCTTTTAATCAACTTAAGACCCTACTCACTCAGGGCCCAGCCCTAGGACTCCCTAATCCTAAACCTTTTCAACTGTGCACACATGAAAGGGAGGAAACAGCTCTCAGGGTCCTCACCCAGAAATTGGGCAATAACCACCACCTCAGGGCCTAAACATCTAAAAATCTAGACTCCATGGCCCATGGGTAGCCTTCCTGTTTTTGAGCTGTTTGGGTCTTCTCTTTAAAAAGGCCTTTAAATTAACGCTTGGGGCTCCAATTCAGGCATACATTAGTCATCCTGGAACTCCTACAAACTAAGGGCCACTACTGGCTGTAAGTTAATAGACTTTTAAAATACTAAGCCCAGCTTTTAGAAAATCCTGATGTTACTATCTTTGCCTGTGGGACCTTTAATCCCACCACTCTCCTGCCCAACTCCGAGGAGGACTCACTAGTTCATTCCTGCTCTGAGACTCTCTCTATCTCCTCTAACCCTCACTCTGATCTTTCCAGTTGGCCCCGAGAAAATCTAGATATTATTTTGTTCACAGATGGCAGCAGTTTCTTTCTAAAGGGAAATAGGCCAAATAAGTTCCAAATATGACATTTTAGTCTTACATGCTCATGTAAGCATGTAAGACTAAAAGTGGATATCTGGGGAAAGGGGGATAGCTCACCTCCAAGAATAGCCCTATTAAATGCAGACACCAAATCCTAGATCTTCTTGAGG
>PVKM010047483.1:0-11442 GCA_004027735.1 Carollia perspicillata
AAACAGAGAACCAGGCTCACCAGTGAAGAGGTCCTGGAGCGAAGCCTAGAGTGACACCATCATAGTACAAATGAACACATAAAAAACAGAGATGACACAGTGATCTGCGAGTGCTATACGAGGTAGCAACTTGGAATGAGATAATCATGATTCAGGCAAGCTTTAATGATGCCCTGAAGACTTGCTTCTCCCCCCACAGTCCAGTTAGGAGCAACTGGGAAGGCTCAGCAGCAGCAGGAAGTGCTGGTCGAGTGTTTTCTTCTATGAAGACTGTCTCATGTCGCAGAGGCTGAGAGAGGAAAATAGTGCTAGAGTTGCTAGCACTCATGCCAGATTTAAAATCAATTACATGTCAGTGACTACACTGGGAAGGAGCTGTTCATCTGGTCATACCTGACATTCAGATACAAACCCCAAGCCTTTAATGAGCACCAGCCCTACATCCCAGCTGGTGCTGGAGACTGTGGAGAAATTAGAGTTCTGACAAATAAGGTGCTTGTAATAATGAATTTAAGCCTACACTAGGCCCACATTAGTATTACCATGCTCAGTAATTGTGTGTTTTATTTCGGTGAACAAACTTTCCCCAAGTTCCTCCTATTTGTCTGGTATTGTGCCAATGGGAAGGATACAACCTGTCTCAAGGAATTTGTTCTCTGGAGGGGATGCAAAAGAGGGCCTTCAATATGATACCAGGAAGCTGTGCATGCCATTAAGAGAAGGCATGATTGCCACAGGAAGACAGCAGAGGCCATGGGAGTGATTTAGACCAGGAGATCTGGGAAGGCTTCCTGGAAAAGCTGGCCTGTGAACTGACACTTAAGGACAGACAAGGAGGAGTTCAAGAAGCAGAAACGAAGACAATTTTCTAGACCAGAAGGAAAAAGATGAATCCCAGGCGGAAGAAACAAGAGGAGTTAAGGAGCAGGGATGTAAGACCATATGGGGCATTTACAGAAGGAGTGGGGAGAGGCACTAAGTGACAAGGGCACTGACACTGAGTGAATGAAGGTGTAGGTGTAGAGGCAGGCTGATGAGAGGCAAAGCTATAAGAGGAATTGGGGCTAGAATATGGAAAGCCTTGAATGCTGCACTAAGACAGGTGGACTTCATTATTTTACATTGAAATGCTAAATTGTGGGATGCTGAGGAAACAAAAAATTGGTCAGCTTGTGGTCAAAAAGAAATGTATGCAAATGGACAACACATATTTCTGCTTCAGACCGCAGGCTGCCCTGCCCTGAGAGGTGGATGGAGCTGGGCAAACTCACATGCCATCAGCGCTTTCAGGAGACACTTCCATGCATCGCCAGGCCTGATGGAGACAGGGTCCCTGATGCACTCAGCAGTCTATGCTGGCACAAAACATGTCCATGAATATGTATGGCAAGAATGAATGAATAAATTCTTCCCTGCCTACCCAGGTGGGAATGAATTTCTCTCCCTGCTGAGGTTCTTGTTTGTATAACAACAATCTCCTAGTTCTTATAGTTATTTTTATGTTCTTTTGCTTTCCCATGAAACTCCAAACAACTCATGGGCAGGGATCAGTCTGAGCTTGTTCAGATATTCTCCTAGTACCCAGAGAGTGCCTTGCACCCAGTAGGCACTGATTGAATTATTGCTGAGAGTCTAATAATACGGCACTTGAAATACTCTAATGAAGTCATATGAATACCAAAAAAAGATGTTATTAATTAATTAATAATAATAATTATTATTTTTTAAAGAGTGGGAGAGAAACATCAATGTGTGGTTGCCTCTCATGTGTTCCCTACTGGGGACCTGGCCTGCAACCCAGGCATGTGCCCTGACTGGGAATCGAACCGGCAACCCCTTGCTTCACAGGCCTGCGCTCAATCCACTGAACCACACCAGCCAGGGCAAAAAAAAAAAAAGTGTTTTTTTAAGAAAATTCCCACCATTCCTTTGATCAGTTGTGGCCTATTTTTTTGTTCCTAATTTAACAAAAAGACATTATTTCTCTCATTACTGCATGGTTCTCTCATTCCTTTACTCCTGCATGATTTAAAAAATTTTAAATATAATTTGTTCTTATGTTTTTTACAAAGCACATCTCCTTTCCTTTTTTTCCCTTTCTCCTTAGAAATTTGAACTGAGATCTATTTTTAAACACGAGTCTCTTGTTTTTCATTTCCCAGTATAATTTGTCTCCAATTTTCTTGACTTCTTCCTACACCCCTCCGATCTTGCGAATGCAAATGGCCTTCTCCAACTTCCCTTCCTAAATGAATATCTACTCCCAGGCTCCTTTGTCCCTTTTATCTCATCCCTACAGATTCTTTTCATTTAGTGCCAGAGCCTGCTGAAATTTTTAAAAAGGTTATTTTACTAATGGGATTTTCCTTTGTCCTTAGAATCCAACCTACACCCAATGAACTTGAGGTCACTCTGCCCAAGGTTACCTGCAGTTTCGCGCACTCCCTCTCTGCAAGTGTTATATTAAGATAATTATCTGCCCTCCTCATTTGTTCCTTCTCCTAGTAATTGTCTCAAGGTACTCTAAGCTTGATTTTCCACTGGACTAGAAAAGCAGTTGTCCGAAGTATAATGCTGGCATTTGAGCAATAGAACATACTGTTAAGGGAATTCTATAGAGTTTGTAGCAGAAGCATTTTGCCTCGTGAAGTAATTTTTAAAAATGATATATTCACTCGCATCTTTTAGATTAATATTGAAATGTGCCTCATAATTTTAAATAGGAAGACTTTTCGGTTCATTGTATATCTGACATTTTACAATAAAACCTCAGTGCCACTGTGTTAAATGTACCCAGTGGAATCTCAATGCCGTAGCAATGTGAAACTCCTTCATCTTTTTTACATAAACGTGAAAACCCTCTTCCTTAACAACTGGGATGTTTTACATTCTTCCTTCTCGCTCAAAAGAAATACTTTTGTTCCCTTATTCCCACTTTAGCTTGCTTTAATATGTATTTATGCTGGAAAATCTCTTATTAATTGCTTTGTCTCTCATCACAGATATGTATATAAGTTAAAAATTTTTAATTTCTTATAGTTGTAAGGTTTTAAATGTTAAAAAGTGTTTAATTTGAATTAAATTGTGATTACATTTGTTATTTTTATCGAACCACACCCCTCAAATTTTGATAATGAACTATTAAATATAGAAATGCATTTTGAGGCTGTTGCTCTTATATATATGGGTAAATATTACCTATTGCTAGAACCAAACAGTGGACAGTATCAACAGTTTTCCCCCAATTTTTTTACAGATTGTTTATGTATGAGGTCTGTCCAGAAGGTATCTGGTCATGTAATATGAAACATTGTACATAGAACAATGATGCTTCAGTCCCTTTCAAAGTAGGGATCTAGGGACCTCACACAATTCTCCCAATCACCGTCAACTGCCCTGTCATATTTTCCTAAATCTCATCGATGGTCTGAAATCTCTTACCTTTCAAAGGTGATTTTAAATTTGGGAAAAGCCAGAAGTTGCTGAACACAAGTCTAGACTGTAGTGGGACTGAGTCCCCTGGGTGATTTGATGTTTTGCCAAAAAACTCTACATGAGACATAATGCACAAGCAAGCGTGTGGTTGTGATGAAGCTGCCAATCACCAGTTGCCCATAGCTGCAGCCTTCTGAATCAACTGAATAGTTTCCATGGAGGAATGTTCAAGCTTAATGCAAAATTTGATGCAGATTCACTGCTCTACTTGCTCAGTCGCTTTGAATGAGAGGGCCACACAGTACACATGCTCACTCCATGGTGTCTACTGCCCCCACTGATTGGTACAGTGAAGTTGTCATTGTTCATGCAGGTGCATTCCCATCTACTCTCCTTGGCTGCCAGGGCACATCGATGTTGTGCAAACTGTTCTCGTTATATTAACAATGGCTGGAATTTTTCTGGACAGATCTTGTATATGAAAACAAGAGGAACTGTATTCTTCCAGTGACTCAGCTCTTTGAACTCCTTTCAGAATGCCAAAATTCACGTGGTGATTTATCATCAAAAATTGTTTTTAGTGTTGTAGGAGTTGACAACATAATTCCTTTGTTGAAAGCAAATAAATGGAACCCACCCGATACAAAATGTTTTGAAACTATTATTAGAGTCATTTATTTGCCCAGTTCCTCAGAAAGTGAATAAGGCTTTACCTTTATCAAAGAAATTTGTACTTATATCTAATATCTGTTACTTAGAGACACCTTGATTAATCTAACAAACTTAGAATGAGTTGTAAAATGAAAATACTGTTATTTTATTATATCTTTAAAATAATACTTTAAAAGTATATAAATATTTGAAAATGTATTATAATTTATGTATAATACAAATATTATTCTTTGAATATGGTCATCAAAAACAGAAATTTAACTTATTCAGTTTGTGAAAGATATTTACCAACTTAATTGATGAAGCCACCCTTGACTATGAAAACCAACTGCAAATCAGATGTGCTTTTAGTCACTAAGTCTTGTTTCGTGTTTTTGACTCTAATAACCCTATGAGAGCCATTTTCATGAGAACCATTTCCCTTCTGAATTCAGAACATTCCCAACAGAGGCTCAAAAGCCCTATTCCTAATGCCATGCACTACCCTTTTGAGAAAGCAACTGGGAAAAACAGAGAATGGGTTCACTGGTTTTGTTGACCTGAGCACTTCAATCGACCTTTCACTTGTACCTCAGGTTTTTGCAGCTCTTGTAAGTGAGGAATTTGTATGATACTGGATGAGAGAATGGTGACTTAATGTTTGTAAAGAAGAAAGTTCTCTGTGAACAGGGAAGAGGGCAAAGAGAGCCATTATGGTACCATGACCACGGTCCATTCTCAGGCAGGTCAGTGTTAGAAAGCATACAGATGGAGGTTAAGTCTCTGGGAACTGATTCCCTAAAATGCGTCATGTCCATGTGCCTCTGGGGAAGTCTTTGTCCCACCTGAGATGTACAGGTACCTTATCCAGCTAGCTTAGCACAGACTGTCTATGGTTTCTGTGATGGGCCCATGGGAGCCTGAGAATTCCAACCCAGTGTGTCATCAACAGAGGATTAAAGACATAATCTCTGTACGTTAGAAATCCATAACTTTATTTTTGTTCCCAAGAGTAACTGGAATTCTTGTGAAATGACTTGGAATACAATTTCTAGGTCACATAGTCTGCCATACTAACTTTGTCATGGTCCTCTCAGAGCATTCACAAGTCCGCATCAGAAATACTGTGAACAAAAAGGCAGGGCGAGGAAAAGGTAAATCACAAATTTAGACAAGAATAATGAGTCAGCCTGTTAATAGGCACCTCAATAATGATTGCTGCTTAAAATACCTCTGGGTACCAATTTTCTGCAATATAAGACCAAACTTTATCCATGTTTCTAATGGTAATGATGTTTAGTAATTTTAAAGAACCTGTTCACCTTGTATGTTCACTAAAGGCAATTGTGATCACAAGGGTAAGTTGCAAGCAGATATCTGTGGTATATTATTTACAAAGATAAAGAAAATGTTTTAATGGCTTTTTATTTCTGTTTACCAGTTATTATTTGAATTTGAGTAGAGAGAAAAAAATCAATTTAGCCTTGTGTGTTTTGAATTCCTCAGTGTGAATACAATGAAGAATGAAAAGGAATATGTAACAAAAGCAAGTTCATGGTTCCTGAAGACAGCTTTGTCACTATTATATATCAGCTCAAGAGCCACAAGGCAGTGTGGAGCTATATTTATTGACTAGAAATAGGATGGGTTCCTGTCTGTCAAAAACATACTTAGTTGGGGAAAACACCCCACAATAATGAATCTGAATTAGCTATAAAGAGGTTATAAGTGCCATTAAATGCCATGAGAAAAGCAGAGAAAACTGGTTCACTCATAAAGAAGCTATTTAATTGATTAGTTGAAAATTATTTGCAACATCTAGTTGTTCTATAAATTTGAGTATGGATTATTTTCTGAACTCCATAATTGTGGGATCTGCTCTGTGGTGAGACTGGACCCAGAGTGGGCCATGGTAGTGACCTCACTTGCTCCCTGGCCCACCCAGAGGAGATAAAGGGCAGTGGGCTAACTACAGGGAGGGGCAACTACAACCTCCACGTCATCCATCATGAGGGCCCACATGTGGTGGGATGTCTTCAAAAATCAGGAAGACCCTGGAGAGGACATGACTAAGGTCCCTGTTCTTTGAGAAGAAAATTTAGGTTTAGTTTCCTTAGGGTGGCCAAACTGACACTCTTTTACACTTCTTCAGGCAAAATTTTTGAGAACTAAGGCATTCAGTTAAAATCAGGTGATGATGTGAGGAAACAGGGACTCTTAAAGGCTCACATTTGTATTTAAAAGCTCAGCATTAAGAAGATGAAAGATGGAAAATAAGAACAAACTTCTAGAGGGCAGGGTCTTTATCATATTTTCATCTATATTCCCAGTGCTTAGCATGGAGTTTGGCTCAAAGTATACACTCAGTAATATTGGCATGAGTGCATGGGTGGAAGAATGAATGAATGAAATACTGAAGGAGTATGTTTGTTCTAAGTTACTCCCAAAGGGGAAGTTTCCTCTTTAGAATTGCTAAGACCATCGTCTATTCAGTTATGGCAAATGGGTTGCATTAGGGCAAGGTCTAGTCTGTGAACTTATTTTGATGAGCTGTTTTGTGTTAATGTAACAACACTTAAAAATCAAATTTTACATGAAAAAAATCTTACTTCTGACGTGCCTTAAAATATCACAAGAATTGGTAACACTGGGCCAGCCTGCATAGATTATTTGGCCACTCATTTAATTAGGCAAGTATTTATGATTTGCGATAGTCCCTGTAAATCCTTATGTGTTCCCAACTGGATGCTGTCATTTGTCATTATACCTGCATTATTTTTCTTCTTATAGTAAAGAGAAGAGTGAAATACTTTTGGGGTCTATATTATTATTTAACATGCAAAATTGAAAGAAAGGCTAAAATGACTGCTTGTCTCAAGAAGAAAAATGGGAGAAAGAATGTTTGTCCTGATAGTGGAAGGGTATTTTCATATGTTCAATAGGCAAAGCACCCTTGAATCAAAAGTACATAACCCAACACTCAGCTCACCTGGCTCAATTACCAGCCTGACCTGCTTCTATCCATATACTGGTAACCAGGTGGCCATTTCAACTAATTTCAAGAGAAAACTGATATTTTAAAACTGAAACAGGTGCTTGGGTAACCAAAATGTCCAGGGAAAAGCTGATGACAGCCCACCTGAAATAGCATTCGAGAAGGAAAGCATCTCAAGTCCCATATCGCCCTGAACATACCTCCATGATAGCACCTTGCCAATTTGTAAAGAGTCCTTAGCTGTCCTCTAGAATAGATTATGAGTAGCTTTTTAATACTCTGTCCTGTTCATCATGGTATCCCCTATGTGCAGTACAGAGTAGGTTCTAAATGAAAGTTTAGTGAATGAACGAGTATTTATTGTATTAAGTTGGAAGTTGGAAATGATTGTTTTCTAACATGTATGAGTCTCTGACTCTTTTTGGTTTAATCTTCATTTCTCATTTAAAAATGGGCCAGGTAGTTGGACAAAAACAAAAACAAAAACAGAAAACGAAAAACACAATTTTTTTCTTTGAAATCATCTTGATGGCAATCTCTTATAGGCTGGGAGCTTTCCAGACTGTGGCAAATAGAAATGCAGACAAGCTCTGTTCCATGTAAAATTCCCTCTCCCTCCTAGGAAAACAGCCCAGGATGTGGGGGCAGTAACAAAGCCACTGATATCAGAGGGCACGATTCCTGGGAGGGAGGCCATTCCTGGGAAAGGTCTCAGAGGCACACACCTGGAAACCAAGGAAAATGAGGGAACGGAGTGTGAAGGGAAAGGGGAGGGCAGGCATGGATTGACTTCTCGGAAGTGAGGTACTTTAGATAAAGTACATCTCTCTCTTTTAATGTTCTGGAAAATAGTCCAGGTTGTAAACAAAAAAGACTGTAACCCTGGAAGAGAGACATTTATCAGAAATATAAAAACAGCCACTCCCGAGGGAATGAGGGAAGAACAAGAAGGTTTCTTACAGATCCCTTTGTGTGATGAAGGCTAAGAACATCCATAGAAAACTGCACATGTGTTCACAAGAACAACATTTTGCCTGCATTTTCAAGGAATTCAAAGACTACCTTTCTCCTAGGCCAAACCCCAAAACCCAAGTTAAGAAGCACTGCTTGAAATGCTCTGAATGTCTCTGCACTTCCACCTAGTCCGATGCTCCTAAGGGTAACAGTCCCTACATCTTAAATACAGTCTTTGGAGGGTTTATAAAAGCCTCACCACTCTGCTTTAGGCAAAGTAACAAACTACCAGTGGTCCAAGAGACCCTCCTCTGTCCCCGCCTCCTCACCTCTTTCCCTGTTCTTTCCAAGGCTCCCAGAAACCTTTCTCCTTGTGAAGATGGAGTTCAACATAGCATCCATTTAGCCTTCCCCAGGGAGCCTACCCAGAATAAATAACATGCTTCAGCAACACTGCATTTGATTCACTTCTGTTTACTTAAAATTGTATGGAGACCATTTTGGAAGGGTCTGTACACTGTAAACACTGCAGGTAGTTGCCCTTCTAGAACAGAAACCGTGCATATAAACACATGGCTCCCCAGGGGCTTCTGGAAAATCCATATTAACACATAGGAAGAACATAATGTGTCCATGTCTCCCTGGGGAATTTCTAATGATCCTAAGCAACAGGGAAGTCTCCTTTCTATCCCTAGGAAGAGGATATAAATAAAACAGAGTTGTGTGGGTGATTAGTGAATCTCTGCTCAGGCCGAGGGAGAGAAAACAGCTCAAGAGGGAAATCAAGAAGGTCCAAACCAGATGCAAGGCAAGCATGTTCTTGGGAACTGAGAAAGAAGATGCCAGGAAAAAAGCACTGGGGTGAACATTCCAAGTGAGGGTCGGATTGCTCAGTGATGTGCTGATGCCAACTCTTTTCAAACTCTTCCGAACAACAGAAGAGGAGAGAACACTTCCAAACTCATTTAGTAAGGCTAACCTTACTGTGATGCCAAAACTAGATAAAGACAATATGAGGGAAGACAGTTACAGACCAGTGTCACTGAAGATACAAAAATCCTCAACAAAACATTAGCAAACTAACTCAACAACACATGAAAAGGATCATGTACCATTATCAAGTGAGATTTACTTCAGAGATGCAAGGGTAGTTGAACATCTGCAGATCGATCAGTGTGATATACCACATTAACAAAATGAAAGATAAAAATCATATGACAAAATCCAACGTCCTTTCAAGATAAAGACGCTCGACAAATTGGGTATAGGAAGAACATACTTTAACATAATAAGGGCCATATATGACAAACCATCAACCAACATCATACTCAAATGGTGAAGCACTGAAAACTCTTCCTCTAGGATAAGGAACAAGACACTTTTGCCATTTTTATTCAGTATGGCACTAGAAGTCTTAGCCAGAGCAATCAGGTGAGGAAAAAAAGAAATAAAAAGCATAGAAATTGGAAAGGAAGAAGTATGATTGTATCTATTTATAGATGATATTATATATAGAAAACCCTAAGGATGTCCCCCTAAAACTGTTTGAATTAATACATGAATTCAGTAAATTTTCAGAATACAAAATTAGTTACAAAATCAGTTGCATTTCTCTATATCATCAGTAAACTATCAGAAAGAAAAAATTTTAAAATCATATTTGCAATTGTATCAAAAATTAAATACTTAGAAATAAATTTAACAAAAGGGATGAAATAGCTATACTCTGAAAACTTAAGACATTGAGGAGAGAAACTGAAGAAGACAAAACTATTTAAATAGAAAGATATTCTATGCTCATGGATTGGAAAAGTTAATTTTATTAAAATATTCATATTACCCCAAACAATCTATAGATTCAGTGAAATCCCTATCAAAATTCTAATGACTTTTTTTTTACAGAAATAAAACAATCCTAAAATTTGTATTGAGCCACAAAAGATTTGAAATAGCTAAAGAAATCTCAAGAAAAATGAACCTGCAGATATCACACTTCCTGATTTCAAATGACATTACAAAGTTATGGTAATCAAAAACTATAATATTGGTATCAGACAGTAGATCAATGAATGGAACAGAATAAACCCATTCATATATGGTCAATTAATGTGCAATAAAGGAGCCATGAATATACAATGGGGAAAGGATAGTCTCTTTAAGAAAGGTATTGGAACACCACATGTAAAAGAATGAAACTGAACCTCTATATTATACTGTACACAAAAATCAACTCAAAATGAAATATAGACTTGAGCATAAGATCCAAAACTGTAAGACTTCTAGATGAAAACACAGGAGGTAAGATCCTTGACATCAGTATGGGCAAAGATTTTTTTTTTGACCCCAAAAGCAAAAGCAACAAAATAAAAAACAAATAGGACTACATTAAAATTACAAATATTCTATGCAACAATGAAATTAACAAAATGAAAGTCACCCTACAGAATGAGATAAAACACTTACAGATCATATATCTAAGAAGGAGTTAAGACATCAAACAACTCAATAGCAAACAACCCAAAAAATCTGATTAAAAATGGGCAGAAGAACGGAATAAACATTTTTCCAAAGAAGATATACAAATGACCACAGGTGCTTGAAATGGTACTCAATATCTCTAATTGTCAGGGAAATACAAATTAACACCACAAAGAGATATTACCTCACACCTGCTAGAGTAGTTGTCATTAACAAAATAGAGATAAGTGTCGGCCAACACATAGAGAAAAGGCACCATTGCTGGAATGTAAATTTTACTGTTGATGGGAATGTAACCTGTTGTAACCATGGTGGAAAGGAGTGTGGCTGTTCCTCAAAAAATTAAAAATAGAATTATGATAGGATTCAGCAATCCTACTTCTGAATATACACCTGAAGGGAGTGAAAAGAGCATAGCAGGGAGATATCTGCATTCCCATGTACATTGCAGCATTATTCACAATCATCAAGATATGGAAACAACCTAAACGTTTGTCGACAGGTAAATAGCTAAAGCAGTGGTGAATATATGTATATATGAATATTGTTCAGCCATGAGAAAAAACAAAATCCTGCCATTGGAGACATGGGCAGACTTTGAGAGCATTATACTGAGTAAAACAAATGTGAGAGAAAACAGACCAGAACGGGGGTAACCAGGAGCTGGGAAGTAGGGAAAAGGGAAGATGTTGGTCCAAGGGGGTCATCTTCCCACCGTAAAATGAGTAAGTTCTGGCGGTCTAAGGTACAGCATGGGGATTACAGTCAACAACACTGTGTACTCTACTCAGAGGTGCCAGGTGAGTAAATCCTAAATGTTTTCATCATATAAAAGAACGGGTAATTATGTGACATGCTGCATAGCTAATGCTACGGTGGTAATCATACTGCAGTATATAAGTGCATCAAGTGTACACCTTAAACTTAAA
>PVKM010047484.1:0-11449 GCA_004027735.1 Carollia perspicillata
ATGTACAGAGAAAGGACTCAATAAATATCAGTTTTTATAAGTATGCCAAGAAAAGTTTACGATATAATGTGATATATGCCAAAATAGAGAGGGGAGTAAGTCGTTATGGGAGGAGAGAATAGTAAGTAGTCAGCGCCCCCTGGGCTGGGTGGCGGGGGCGGTAGGCCAGAGGAGCTGACTGGTAGCCTGGGACTTCGAAGGCAAGTGGAAGTAGCAGTGGTCTGTGGAAGGACAGTGCTCGCTCTGCCCGGGAAGCAGAGCAGCCCCCGGGGGCTGGAGCACAGGGTCCCGAGGGGGTGAGTTAAGGCAGGTCGGAAGGGAAGTCACTATTAGGTTGTATGTAGCACTGGCCAGCTGTCCCTGGACTCAGGCCAGAGACTCCCCACTCAGGCTTGGAGATGAGGCTTTAAGGGGCAAATGCCCAGGAGGACCCCATGCTCCAAGCTGGACAAGTTTTGAAGGTTGAAAGAGTTGGAGAGAACAGTGAAAGCCCAGGGTACCTAGCCCTGGGCCAGAGGGCTCAACGGGAGGTTGGTGTTCCGAAGAGAAACCTTTGCCCCTGTCAAAAATCTGCTCAGGGTGAGTCCTACTGACTCTCCGCTAACCAGATCGACAGAATCTGTTCTTGCCAACAAACCACCAAGCCCCCCTCACCCAGAAATGTCACTGCAGATCAGTAAGTGGCTACTTGGGGAAATTCACCGCAGGAGGCCCAAGGCCTGAGGGTCTACAGGGGGCTTCCTGGCTGGTACATCTGGCCCCAGGGAGAGAAGCCTCCATAGGAGCCTTGGGCAGGCCCTGGGCTCTGAGTGTACAGAGAACAGCTGCTTTGGTTTAAATATTAATAATGCAAAATGAAATATGTGTGGTGCCCAGTGCACCAGAGCCCAGCCAGTGTGCGTTGCATCTAATGTCCTGCGTACTCGGGTTTGGAAAAATGTGGTCAGTGAATTTAATATACTTTTTGGCAAAGCGAAAACGACAGTTAACTTCTCTCCGGAGCCTCACTAAAGTGGCTTTTCTCTCTGGAAAGCCAGGAGGGAGAGTGGTTTTGCCCCGTATGCCAGCAGGCCTGCTGCCCGAATTCTGTCAGAGCCCCTCTGCTCTGCCCACCTTGACACTTGCAGGGGATTCTGGGGGCTACAGAGCATCCCATTGCAAGGCAGGGGGATAGAGAGAAAGCCATTCAAGATCCAGTGGGGACTGGGTGGGCTGAAACCCCAGTTCCTGCTTGCTGGGGCTCCTCTCTCCAGGATGTTCTGTCCCCGTGTCACGTCCCCTTCTTGGATCACTACCCCACCCTACCCCACCACTGTCCATCGGAGGAGCTCATCGGGAGATGGTCACTGCCCTAGGGCTCTCACAGGGACCCTGAGGTTGACAACTGATCCAAGGTCTCCAAGGGCCAGTGCTTTGCTTCTCTCTGTCCCACTGAGTTTTTTAAGTCCTAGGGAGGTTCTGGCAAGGCCAATATCAAGAAAGGTTTCCCCCACACAGCCTCCTTGTACCTGCTGTCACCAGGGCCTCTGTGGGCCTATTCCCCTTCTCCAGCGTCTCAGACTCCGGCATCTCTCTTGCCAAATGCCACAGCTTTCAATTGGCCTCTTGAAAAGTTAATAAATGCTCGGTGACATCACAGCCCCAGAGCAGGGGAGCAAGAAAGATTCCAAGGCCAATGCTTCTAAGCAGAAGTCAGAGGCTCTGGGTTCGCCCAACAAAGGCGCCCTGTGCAAGCGTGGTCAGGGTAATGGCCACTGCCACCGCAGAACTGCAACAAAGCTGGCCCAGCTTTCCCCAAAGTCTACCTCTGATTGTATACAACTTGATCACGTTCCCAGTTAGAGGCCTGAGCGAATCATCGGGCGGCCAGAGCCCGGCAGTGGCCCACTCTGGGGGGCCTCCCAGGCTGCTGGAGAAACAGTCACATCAGGGCCCCTGGGGGGGGGGGGCAGAGGAGTGGGCTCCAGGCAAGAGAGAAGCAGCCCAGCCTGGGAGAGGGTGGGAGCTGCAGTCACCCCAGCTCTGGGGCTCCAGCTGTGCCCCAGGCTCCAGCTCCCCCCAGCTCCCCCCACTTGGCGGCCGGCCCTTGGGGAAGCTGAGAGAAAGTCTCGCCTGTTCTGGATGCCGCAGGCAGGATCGGCCACAGTGATCTCCTTCATGTGTCACTGCTGGCTGTAAGCGCTGTGTTTGGTTTGGCAAAACGGCTATTTAAATAGCAGTGAAATGTGTCACTGGAAAAAAATTAGCTCATGTTTCCTTTGCCATTTCTTCATGATTTCCATTAAAAGTGTAACCACGGGTAATAAATTAACAAGATCTGTAAAAGCGACTGTAGGAAACCATGGATCCAGAATTCTTATAAACTTCTAACCCATGATGCTAAAAAGCAAGGCTACTTGGGGGAGGGGGCCTTGGATCCCCCACACTTCAGCTTTCTTTGTGTCTGATCGCGACTCCCTCCCCCTCAAAATGGGAGAGGAAGCCCTCCACTTCTTTCAAGGGTTGCTGTGGCTATGGAGTGGGGGTGGGGGTGGGGGTCTTCCTTTGGAAAATCCAGAGCCTTGGGGCACTGCTTTGCTTGTCCTGTTTCATTAAAAAACAAGAGCAAGAAAAATAACTAAAAAGTTTCGTCTCTAACAAAGTGTAATCTCCTTTCACGCAGTTGTACCTCACCTGGTCCTAACCGCAGCCCAGTTGTTGAATTCACAGCTCCTTGTGGAAATCAGAGGCTTTCCCGTGGGTACAGGGTAGCCCGATGTTGAATGATAGCTCAGTTCCCCAGCTAGGGACACCGAGGCCAAAGGAAAATGTTTGCCTTCGGCACAAAATCCAATAATCAGTGGATGGATAGGAGCAGCACTTTCTGATCACTGCCATTTCCAACACACACACACACACACACACACACACACACACACACACACACACGCTTGTTTGTGTGTGTTGAGCTGGGGAGCAAAGAATCCCTGTAGGGTCCCGAATGTCCCTCTGGAGATAGTCGGGTAAAAAAGCTGCTCCCCAGGAAGGCAGCCCTGAGGAATGTGTTTGGTTTGACACATACTAGCTATGACGGTGCCAAAGGAGTGTAGAGGCAATGCTTCACCCAAGGACAGGAGGGTGGGGGACAGGGCCGAGGGAGTGTGTTCACGCAGAGCTGGGGCAAAGGACAAGGAGAGTGTGTTGCTGTTACCCAGGGCCAGAGGCGTGGGGCAGAGGACTGTGGGAGTGTGTTCAGCGTCACACACGTGGCTGGTGAGGCTGGCGAATGGAGAGGACTGAAGGAGTGTGTGGAGTGTTACACGTGGGCTGGATCAGCCAGGAAGGACTCGGGGGTTGTGTTCAGTGTCGCACCCAAAGCTGCAGCACTGGGGGAGAGGACTGACGGTGCCGGTGCCGTTCAGTGCTGCTCACAGGTCTGGGAGAACAGAGTCAGAGTAGAGGGAATGCAGGGAGTGAGGTGGTAACCAACGACCTCCTTTTGCCTCTGGTCCTCTGTCCTGTCCTTCCTCAGTTATCCCTTTCACAAGTGTCTCAGCCCCCTTTTCTTAGTCTATGACTAATATGGGACTGCCCTTGGTCTCTTGTTAGATAGGAGATGGGGTGCAAAGGGGGATTTTGTGCCGTTTTCTAAGCCCCCAGACATCCAAGCTCCAGGACATCCTTTGTCCCCTGAGTCCAGCTCCTTTGCATGTTAACCCGTGGGGATAAGAAGGAGGACATTTCTTGTTTTTGTCAGGACAGTCCCTTTTCCTGGAAACCAATGGTGCGGAATGTGGAGGCTCAGAATTCCCTTTGTTACAATGGCATTAAAGAGGGACTTGGTATCAACTCTTCCTCACTGATTTGCATTAAGACCTTGTTTTGTTTTTCTTTGGGGTGGGGTAGGCAGCAAAACTATGCTTCAGAAACTGACTTTTGTCTTTGTCAACAATTTATTTAGCACAGGTTCACTGTGGGAACTATAATTTCACAAGCCAATAGCCTACAAGATAGTATCTCTTAATAGGCAAAATAAAGAAATAGCATACACCAAGCAAATGACACCGTAATCACACTAGCTTTCCAAGCAGAGGGAGATGAAGGAATAAAGTCCAAGTTTAATACAAGGTATACTCTTTTATAGGAGGAGGCCCTTGTGAGAGAGGATGACCAACCAAGAGCTCATTTTCAGCTGCCAGAACAAAAGTAAAAGTCCCCTGTGTGTTGCTGGGGAATGAAGACTTTGGCAGAGGAAGGCAGGCTGACTTCCTTCTGGGGCTGCTGTGAGGCTTGCAGCCACTGCTTATAGAGAATAACCCTTACCATGGGGGCAACTGAAGCCACAGGGGTCTTTGGAGAGTTTTGGGGTTAGGGGAGAGTTGCCTCCCCCAAACAGAAACTCTCAAATAGTCCTTACAAACTCTCAGTATTTACAGTCCTCATGTCTGTGTCTCCATATGCTCTTAGCCATAAGCCCACGGGGGCCCCTCAGCATCTAAACAGAGTGCTTGTCAAGGACAACAATGAGATGATGACATCCTGATGCCACTCACTCCACCCTTACAGCAAAACGACTTTACTTCTAAAAACAACTTTTTTGGATCTTTGTCATAAACAAGTGGATTAAAACAACTTCACTTTAGTCATAAACAAGCGGATTTGAAATCATATTTAACCAATGCACAACAGACCTCTCTCCTCCTCTTCCTCCTCTTGGCCCCCAGTTCCCACACCTTTCATCCAGCCCACACAGACGTCATCCATCCCTAGCATCTTTTCTCTTTGCTCATTCTTCTCTGTGAAGCCCAGGTGCCTAGCTCCTTGATAAGGGCAATGGTATGCAGCCCTCCCCAACCCCTTCTGTGGACCTGGGCTGTAGAGAGAGGGTCCTTCCCCGATAGCCGGAGGCTGAGGGCTCTGCCAAGGCACCTGCTATAAAGAAGAAACATCTGCTTGTTTTGTTTACATCTCATCCAGATGTTTGGGTGCCATGTAGATGCAGCCTGTGGGTCGTCTGAATGCTGTGGCTGAAAACTGAGCTAGGAGGCTAAGAGAGAGGGCCTCCGCGCCGAGAAGGGATGGAGCCGGGAGGCAGACGCTGCTTGGGGGTGGGAAGGAGGCAGGAAGGGGAGACATGGAACTGGGGGAGGATCACGGCCGCGGCAACAACTGGAACAAGATTCTCCATAAACATTGGATCTGTTTACAAAGCCATGAGTGTAGGGAAGCGCTTGCCGAGTCGTGATTTTAAAAAATTGTCCTTTGTAGTGTTTCACACCACTTACCAGATGCTGAGCAAGAGCCTACTGTGTGCTCCGCAGGCCCATCCCAGGCCGCCCGCTGGGCCCTTTCCAGCTCTCCGCACACCCATGTTCTTGGCTGTGACACAATGAAAAGCAGTGATCCCGAGGCTCCAGCTGAGAAGACCAATTAACAGTGCTGGGCAGTGAGCATAAATCACCACACTCCCCCTTTTCCTGGGCTCGGGGCTGGAAAGTATCAAAACTGTGCAAATACTTGGGATGCTTCTCTTTATTAGTGATAAAATATTGGACGTCAGCATGCGCCGTTCCACGCACTGCCTCCGACAGTCGGAGCAGTAATTGTGATGAATAGGGGTCCAGGGGCAGGGCTGCAGGCATTTAAGAAGGCTCTGTGGATTGAAAATATTAGGATTGATTAAAGGTCAAATACTTTATAAATTTATCAGGGCTGGGTATGTTCTTTGGAGGTGGGGGCTCCCCTTCCATCCTGTGGAAAGAGAACTCGGTATGGTCCAGGGCCCACCCTGCTCCTCCCCTCAGGCTCCGCCACATCTACCCTGCAACGCTGATGAAACCAGCAGATGTTTCCCTGTAATTCATGCCCTTTTGTGTCTCGTGCCAGGAGAGGCAGTTCAGCACAGACATCTGTGGGTAGGAGTCTGCCCATTTCTCACTGGAGAGAGAAAGGGGAAAGTTCGCTCAGACTGGAGGATTAAATCAGCTGCCGGGACGCTGGTCACGGCCCTGACCTCCGCCAGTGGAGGCAGAGGCCCCAGGGACCTGCTATCAGGAAGAGCTGGCTCTCTAACCCACCCATGGAGCCCTCCGGGCAAGACATGGAGGCTGTGTGCCCATTCTGTCCCTTCCAGAAGGGTCTGACTTCCTGCTGTTAGATGAAGAGATCTTTGCAACTCTTTGCCCGCCATGGTGGCAGCCCTCACCCCGTCCTGGAGATAAAGTCCATTTATTGAACAAATACGCATTGAGGCAGAAGCCACTCTGGTGGTGGGGGCGGGTGAAGCAGGGCAAAACAGATGGAAAAGCCCTGCCCCCATGAGCTTATATTCTAGGGAGGAGCAGGAAAATAAATACAAAAACTAATAAATTATATAATATATTAAATGGTAATAAGAGCTAAGGAAAAAGACAGAGGAGAGGAAGTAGGGAGGGCCAGTGGAGTGGAGGAGGGTGGCATTTTGGAACTGGTCAGGAAGGCCCCCCGGGAGCTGGAGGAGCAGGCGTAGGGATTGGGGAAGGCTGTCGACCTGAAGACGTGCGTGACTGTGCTAGCGCCTGAGTGTTTTAGCGCTGGTGGTCCTTCTCTCTTCCTTTTTGGAATTGAGTGTGGTATAAATAAAACCACGTGCAGAAAATGAGTGAGGCGGAAGAGAACCTGTTCTGAGAGACAGTTTGAAAATCCTAGACCAGGGATTTTCGACCTTTTTCATCTCATGGCATACCTAAACGAATTACTAAAATTCTGCGGCACACCAAAAAATACAGACTTTTTGCTGGTCTGTCCAAAAATGGGTATAATTTTGACTTATTCACACTGGAGTGCTATTGTTGTGTTGGCTGTGGTCATTTTTTAATTTGCCAGTCTAAGGGAAAAGAAGTCAGTGCCCCTGACTAAATGGTCAGGTACTGCGTGGTTTATCAGGTCGTGAGGCACACCGGTTGAAAATCGCTGCCCTAGGCTAAAGGCTTGCCCCTGAATCACGTGGAGGGTTTATCAAAACCCGCAGTGCTGGATGTCACCTCCAGAACGTCCGGTTCTGTTGGGGTCTGAGCCTTCGCAACTCTTGCAAGTCCCCAGGTGCTGCTGCAGGGGCCCCGTGCTGACAGCCCCTGCCCTGAACCTGCAGGGCTTGCTCTGGTCCCTCAGGCAAGGCTTCCTGGAAGACATAAATGTGGAGAAAAGTTTGAGAAGAGGAACACAGAGCAATTTTTCAATCTACTTCTTGAAAAACAAGGGACAGTAAAAATTAAATCAGCCAGTGGGTGGAGATGGAGGGCGCCAAACAGTCCGTAGGTGGGGGAATGGATCAGGCGGTTGAGGTTGAGGCTGACGCTCCCACTTCCTTCCTCCTGCATTCTGGATGGGGACAGAGAAAGAAGGAACCGGCAGAGGAAGGACACCTGTCCCCTGACAGGTGTGTTGGTAGACTTGAGCACAAGAAGGCAGGGAGGGGAAAGTTTGGGGAGCGTTCTGCCTCCTGGACTAGGATAACCCTCTTAGCAATGGATACACAGAGGCACCACTAAAAAAAGATGCTTTGTTCAGTATGTTTAGAGCACATTGGGTTAAACAAATTTCTTCACTGCAGGACTTGCTCAGGTCTTTAATACACAAACGTGCATCATGAATTTCCAGAGAGGAGGATCTAATGTTCAGTGTTTCTTCAAGGTTTTTTTACTACAGAATCTTCTTTACTTTTTCACAGAGAATTTAACAAGACCGATGTGCAGTGGGATACGCTTTGGAAAATACTGGCTCTTAGGATCAAATGGTCGGTCTCCTCCAACCCACACTGACGGTGGAAACGAAGAAATCCTCACACAGCCAAGAACTCAAAGGGCATCTCCAGCAGCTCTTTGTTCTCTTAAAGACTTCTAGATTGGGTTAGAAGGCCCTCCAGATGTACCCAGGATTTGATGCCCATTCTTAGGCCCCTATGGCTCTTTGAGGTGAAGCCTGCACACCTGGGCTCCTGGATCTTATGCATTTGACTTGAGCAGAACTGGAAGATGCCATTCCTCCCACAGATATCTGAGTCTTGCTTAAACACACTCCAAACACACAAAATGTATAGAAGCATGCGTTGTACTGGCGGGACCAGCAGAATTGGCCAGACAGGGTCTGGGTACTGTACTGAATCCGGGCGCATGGCTCATGCCTGTAAGTGGGGCCTGCAGAGTCGAGAAGGGGAGGGGCCTAGAGGCCCAGCTGTGTCTGGAGAACAGCAGCCCTGATATTTACGACTATGATGGTCCTTCTCTAGTGGACCTGCTTTGGAACATAAATAAACTTAATAGGCTTCAAATAATTATGACAACTGAGTTTAAACCCCAGACTGTGGTCTAGGGCAAGGGACGTCTCTCTGTTTCCAGCCTGATTCTCTCAAGCCAGTGCTCAGGCCTAAGTATAGTAGCATGGTGGACTGGGTGGTTTTTGGTGGCAAAGAACTGAGGTTCAGGGTGGCTTTGGGAGTGAATCAGAGGAAGGAGGCCCGTTCTTGCAGAATGTCCCAAGCCGAAGTGTATTACTGACCTCATCCAGCCCCCAGCCAGCTGGGGTGTATTCTGGATCCTGCTTCTTACCTGGGGGGAGGAGGAGCCTGTCCCTGGCCCCCTTCCCAGCCGTTCTCAGAAGCTGTGGCTGAGACACGTAGAATTATAAATTTGGTTCAAAGCACTGGCATGTTTTGAACACTTTCTATTCGTGGGACATCATATCATCTTGTAGGAAATAAAGACATCTGTCTCTAACGTGCAGCAAACTAGGATAAAGGGCAATAGTATAAACTTATAAAGAAAATGAAGGAGATAACAGATGAGATTAGTTCCTGCCGAGCAGAAAAGGGACTTTCCAGGAGAGGGAGAGACCAAAACACAGGCGTGATGATGGGAGAGTACGTGGAATGTTCTGTGGTGCGGTAGCATGAAAGCGTGAGCAGGAAAACATGTTGGACCCAGAGCCTTTCCTTTCAAACTAAGGAATACCTTGTCAAACAAGAACTAGAAAATCAGGCTGTATTTTAATGTTTTAAAGTAATATGCATGTAGAATAAAATTTGCCAAAAATATAGACGTATATTCAGTGAAACATGCCGCCCTCCAGAAGCAACTGCTATTATCAGTTTCTTGCGCATTCTTTGAGAGACATTCCTTGCTTTTGCAAACACCTATATGAATCTATCTCCTCAATACTTTTTAAACACAAATATTAATATGTTGTGTACACTTCCCTGTACTTGCTCATTATACTTAATTATAGATCTTGGAGATATTTAGGTGGAGCACATTGTGTTCCATTGTTTACTTAATAAGACTGACTGATGGTATTTGGTGTTTCCAGTCTTTGGCTACTTCTAACAATGGCATAGTGGATATTCTTTTTGTAAATCACTTTGTGCATGTATCTGCAGATTCATAGACCTGGAATTGCTGGGTCAAAGGGCATTTGCATTTTTAATATGGACAGACTTCACATGGGAAAATTAAATGCAGGGCATGCTGGGACTAGATCTATTTCAGGAAGACCCTTTTGGAGGCAACAGGATGATGGGAAGGAGGGGAAAAGACGCCTTTGGAGAGTGTTATGTTCACACCAGGCGAGATATGATGAGGGACGGAACAGAGCACTGGCTGAGGAATGTGAGGGGAGAGCAAGGGCGGAGGAGACTCTAGTAACTGATTAGATGTGTCCACACGGGAGAGGAGAAATCCAAGACACTCCCAGACCCAGAGCCCCGCATGAGGAGGGGTCAACAAAGAGATAGAAAGAGTAGCTTTGATCAAATTCTTAAAAACTAGGAGTGTGTCTGTATAGATAGAAAGTAGAAATCCTCAGGTGCAGTAGAGCAGGAAGAAGAACAAAGAAAAAAAAGAGACTTCTAATGGCCCCCTGGTGAGGGCTGATTGGACCCAGGGGAGCTCCAGACAAACAAGGGGCAAGGACTTCGGTGCCCTTGAGTTTGGAATCTCTATGAGTCGTACTCGTCAGTTTATGGTTTTTGCTGGAACCAATAGTAGCCGCATTTCAGTGGTTTAACGCAACAAATTATTTCGAGCTCACATCACCATCCAACTGCAGGAACAGGGATGAGGAAGGGGCTCTGCTCCAAGCAGTTATTGAGGATCCTGTATTCTTCCATGTTTAGATTTGAGCCTCCTCTAGATCCTCAGCATCCTCTGTGTTTGGCAATTGGGTAGCAAGAGAGATTTGTGTACGGGCAGGTTTTATGGGACTGGAAATGACTTCTACCAACTTTCTACTGGTCAGACTTGGGTCATGTGCTGCACCTACAGCAAGGGATCTTGCAAGTGGCATCTGGCTGTGCACCCAGGAGGAAAAGGGACATGCTTGATGAACAACTGGTCAACTTTTACCCCCAAGTTGTGTGTCCTGGGTGAGTCGTTGAACATCTCAGAGGCTCAGTTTTCACCTCTGTGCAATGGGAATAATCACCCGATAGGTAGGATGATTGCGAGGAGTAAATGTGATCCACGTGTAGATGAATAAATAATCACTGTAGCGAATATTTACACATATTCATAGTGTGTGATCTCCGGTTGCGACCCTCTGAGAGCAATCGTGGTGCTTTCCCTGTCCCTCTCTGCCTATTCCAGGTCTACACAGACGGAGGAAAACAGTCTGTTTATGACTGACCTGGATCATTCGAGCCCCTGAGTAGATTTATTTTCTTGAAATAAATCATTTGGTTTGGCTGACTCCACAGATCAAATTCATGAGCTTATTTCCAAATCTCACTCTGCCCGAGTCCGTGTAGACCCAGCGGCAACCCCTGCCAGACAGCTCCAGTCCGAGCATATGCAAGCTGCAGAACGATTCTGGTTCATTCTTTCATGTTATTCCCACACTTCAGAAGTCTGGAGGGAAGCTGAATGTTTGCTGTTCTGGGATCATTTGAAGCCGGGCATGCAAAGAGTTCCGAGTCACTTTCAAGTCTGCCTGTAGGAAATCTTTCTTGGCAACCAGACAACTAGAATTAGTTATTAAAGGCATGTCAAATGAATAAAGACACCTCTGTGAGGAAAACCGCAAGAGCAGTTACTTTTTCTAATGTGAATAGGAGGCTAATATCAAATCACCTTTAATTTTCCACTCTTTCTGTGCTGTTTGGATGGTAGGTCAACTCTAATAACACAGATACAATGGAAAACCATTTCTGTTTTCATGTATCTCAATACATATGCCCACTGCAGATGTGTGTCTTAAAAGCCGGGGCCTGGAATTTAAATGAGTGCCTGCATACTGACGAGGCTGTTTCCTCTGGGAACGCTCTCCCAGATGCCAAGCCTGTGTTGCCCTCATGGGCTGTGAGAAGCCAACCAATGAAACAGAATAAAGCGCGCTCCTGTCTATAAACCACGTATCCCACAGAGCCCGGGCTGCAGCCTTTGCCAAAACCCAGGCTGTGAAGACCTGGCCATGAGGACCGGGGGAGAAAGTGGTGGAAAGG
>PVKM010047485.1:0-11445 GCA_004027735.1 Carollia perspicillata
GAATAAAGTCAAATATCAAATATCAAAGGAAATATCAAATCCATTCACTGAGTCTGCCCATCACAGCTGTACACACTGGAAAAAATGTCCCCGCACACAATCAAAAGGGGAGAGGGCTTTCTAACTTATCAGATAAAAAGCCATCCCAGCAGATACTACTAGTTCAAAAGAAAGGCTGCATATAGTCAGACAAATAAAGTGATACCACTCAAGTACACAGCACATGATCACAAGCTTGTAACATGTTCGTGTCCATCTGTTTTTGCTGAAACCTTCTGTTGGTCTCTTTCCATAAGTCACCATTTTTAAATGGCTATCTCTAGTGGAATGCTATCAACAAATTCTACTGACTTAACCAGATCCCACTACTCCTCAGACCAGAAATATTATCAACAATTTGGAAAAATGCAACCAAGAGATCCAGGTAAGGAACAGGCAGAGTAAGCCAGGTTAGATGGCTGGATAAAGCAGGGGGAAGGGGTAAGAAGGCCCCCAGGCTGGGTCAAAGAACAAGAGTGGCACAGCCAGGTGACACCAAGCCCAAAGGCAGAACAGGGCCAGGGCATAATAATGGGGACAGGGCAAAGCATATACATGTGCAGCAAGAGGACAGAAGTCAGCTGGGACTGTACAGGTGGCCCTGCGACAGGAAGAGGTTGGGCACTGGGTTCACAGGTCTTCCTGATGTCTCAGGACATGGCTACTATGGGGAAAGAGGCTTTTTCCTGGCTCCCTGAGCCTGACCTCACCAGAACTGAGAGTCTCCTCTCAACTTCCCGACAAACCATCTCACCAGCCCCAGAGTAGCACATGTGTCCCTCCATGTTGTCCCTGTCCCCTCACCCAGTCAGGCACATGGTTCGGTGGGTTTTCCTCCCAGTACCTCTCTACCACCTACCTATCCCTTCCTTCCCATCCACACTGCCACCAGCACAGTCCTTGCCTAAGCTAACCCTGTCTCCGTCTCTCCCATTTCCTATCCCACAGACACCAGTGTTGTCACTCCACTCTCTCCCTCAGATACTAACCACAGCAACGGTTCCCACCAGCATCCTGCACCCCCAGAGGACTGTGTAGGAAATTAAACTCAGAGTTGCAAAGAGTCAACACAGAAGCTGTACAACCCACATTAAAGCTGAAAACACTAAGATAATTTTCCTTACTTCTGTCTAGAATTATATCATGCCAGTGTGAAAACAATGGTTCTTTTACATACGTCAGATCTGATGTCTTTGAGTAATTTCATGGGAAAATGAATGACTGTTGGCTGCACGGTTTGGGAAGAAGAACCTTTGGAAACAAGAGTGCACAGCAAGGAAGAGAACAGTAAAGAAGGCCTTGGCAGACAGCAAGGCCTTGGCAGACAGCAAGGTCCATGGTAAGATCTAGGGCTGTTCCAGCCTCATGAGGGAGGCCTTGGCCCCAGCCCAACTTGTATAGGGCCCAGCTCCCTGGAGAACCAACACTTTTCTGTTTCATGGCTTGTGCTCATGTTTCTGCCTAGAATCACCTTCCTGGCCATGTCCGCCTGTCAAAGACCCACCCTTCCTTCAAGGGCCAGTTTACAATCCACCTCTTCTATAACCTGAGCACACCGTAGAAAGCTGTGTCTCAAAAAGGTGAGCTCACATGGAAGTAGAGTTCTCAGAAGGCTAGACACACCGACAGAACGGCTGCTCTCTAATCTCCACACCACCTCCAAGACTGACTTCAATAAAGAACTGAAACTTCAAATTCTATGTTTATAATTATCCCCCCCCTTTTCCATCATCCGTACTTTTGGCAGTTACAAGTTTAACAGGACAGAGCAAACAAAGCTCTCCAGGACTGGGGTACCTAGTGTTTCTTCATGACTGTTGATTTCACTTGGCATAAATATACCACAGCCCAACAGCCACAGGCTTAGAGGGGGCGGCAATGCCAGCTCTCCTGCTTTTCTTTATAACAATGCGAGAGGCTACTGCAAGCCTCCTTGGGTTCCCCAAAAGTGGGCCCACTGGGTAAAAAAGATGGCTGGAAAACAGAATTTCCAACCATACTGTTGACTAGAACATTTTACTATAGAAAGTGAGAATGATAGTGAAATAAATATTCAGATTATTGGAGAAGGAAAAAACAAGAACTTGGGAAGAGAAAGAAAGGTGGGAGAGGATTTCATGGCTCCCCTTCAGATGTATGTAGCATGTTACATGGACGAAACACTTTTCCATCAACTGACTTACTAGCGTGAAACCTTTGTGTGGGTGGCTTCAGTGTTGCCTACTTGCACAGTTTAACAAAGTGAGACTCAGAACCTTCTTACAGGCCACACAACTGAGACAGTAGAAGCAGGATCTGAACTTCACATCATCTGCCTTCAAATCCAGTGCCAGCCAAGGTCAATACTGACACAGACATGAAGGAGATAAAGGAAAACAGCTCCCTCCCCAAAACCACCTGCCTCCCCGACCTCTCCCCTCCCTGCCCATCTGCATGCAATCCTCACAGCAACACTGACTGAAATGAAGCCACCAGGCAGCCCAGAATAGAAATGGCACATCGCTCAAAGTGAACTTAGCTCCACCCGCTCAGCCTCACCAGTACCATCTGCTGTGAGACCACCAGGACTACTCGCATTACTACCCTTCATTTATTTGTCACACATAAAAGACCCAAGACCCCTGGGACTGTCTATGTTCCAGGCTATACACACTTCTGACAGGCCCTTTGGTCCCCATCTCCCTCTTTCTAAAAGCTGATATTTTTCCCCAGGGCCCTCTATTCAGTCATCGGCAAAATTCCCTCTAGTCTCCACTTCGTCCCTGAAGGTCTTGCCACCTACTTGCTCTAACTTGTTTATTCCCAGTGGGAATGGTATCACTCTCAAGGGGGTAAAAACTGGTTCTTGGGAGAGGGTGAAAAAAGTCTTAGTAAGTATAATTATGTGTGGTTATCCAAACCTCATACCTACCTGACAAATCTTATTCCTTAATAATTAATTTCAAAGGGGAAGGATGTATCTAAAAAGGCTCTGAAGGGTGGGAGACAACGACAAAAGGCGGACTGCCACTCTAAATCCAACAGGGTGCTCACCCGAGGACACTGCTTGCCCTGCAGGCCTCTCCCACACGGCCGCTTCCTTTCCCGCCACTCTCAAACCACTGTCCAAGGATTGGTGATCTTCGCTCTTCACTGCAGCTCCCAGACTATTCTTCCCAGTTTCTAAGACCCTCAGCTTTGAACATAACATCAGACTTTATCACACTCTGCCCACCTGTGTTATAATCACCTTCTATAATCCCCAGGCCTACCCCAGTCTTGGAAGATGTTAATATTAGCTTCTAGGCTCATTACCCTCCTCAAACTTTACTACTGTCATAGTTTTTGGTGATTTCAATATCCATATGTTGATTTATCCAACATTCTAGCCTCTCAGTTCTGTGATATTCTCCTGCTTCAATGGTCTTGAGCTTCATCTTAAGACCCTGTAACTCAAGAGATCCTAGTATGACCACCATACCTCCTCTGCCTTTTGCTTGAACTGAATCGTTAACCATGACTGAACTGTTCCATACCCTCAATTCTAAGCGCCTCCCTCTGACAACCACCTCCCACCTTTACAGCCTACAGCCTTGATGTCTCCAACGCCAACAAGTCTCTGACCCCACCAGACCCCTCATATACTGATCGAATGACTTTATGCTACCCGTCACTGCCTTCTTTCCCAGCTAAAATGCCATAAGCAATGATTATGACCACTCCTGTGCACTTGCTCTTAACTCCAGCTTCTGTGTCACGTTCACTCAGCTAAATGCAACCCTTCGTTAAATCTGACTTTCCGACTATTACATGCTTCCACCCGCACCGTTGCTCACAGAGAAGAAACAAAGTCATGCCAAGTGACATTACTTCAAATCCATCAAATGGACCCCAAGTATTGTCTGGCAAGCAAACTATATTTTCCTGCTCCGTTTTTTCTCCTGCCCACTAGATGGCTCTTTCCTATCTTTTTCTTACCTTCAACCTTTAACACTTTGTTCCTCCATACTCTCTGTCAGTTGATTATCTGGCTTCCTATTTCATTGAGGGGGTGTGGGGTGTGTGTGTGTGTGTGTGTGTGTGTGTGTGTGTGTGCGCGCACACCACTCAACCAGAAGAGAATGTTTAGAATGGCATCTTCCATAGGGAAGGGGCTCCTCAGCCCGCCCCATCTATGTTGTCCATTCCCTTCCCTCCTCACATGCTTAAGAACACTGTGCTAGCCATTTCCCCATTCTTTTCTGCATTGTCAATAATTCCTTCTCCACTAGACTGTTACCATCAACAAGCAAACATGCTATTTATTCTCCCATTTTAAAAAAATAGAAAGCTTTGCCCTGACTGGTGTAGCTTAGCCGGTCGGGCGTTGTCCCACAAACTGAAAGGTCAGCAGTTCGACTCCCAGTCAGGGCGCATGCCTGGGTTGTGGGCCAGGTCCCCAGTTGAGAGCAGGCAAGAGGCAGCTGATCGACATTTCTCTTGCACATCCGTATTTCTCTCCCTCTCTTTGTCCCTTCCTTCCCTTCTCTCTAAAAATAAATAAATAGAATGTTTAAAAAAACACTTCTAAACTTTACTTTCTCTTTCATTTGCCAACCTATTACTCTGCTCCAACTCAAAACAAAATTCTTTAAAACAGCAGTCTATATTCAATTTCTTCCCTTTTGTTTTCCCCCATTTATTATGAAAAATTTCAAGCCTACAAGAATGCTGAAAAACTCCATGAAACTCCATGTAACTTTTGCCTAGATTCCCCAATGGGTAACATTCTCGTATTTTCTGTCTCTAACCACTCCCATCCCCAACAGAATCTTTTTGAAACTAGAAATCATGACACTTTACCTCTCTGCCAGTTATTAAACTACTACATCTCAGCTTCAAAACCTACCTTCTAGCCTCTCTCTGTGATGCTGGGGCCAAAGTTTAGCTTTGCCAGCAGCTCGCTGTTGGGATCCACTAACCGTGGACACTAGAGGGAGACTGCAGGGCTAGAATGAGAAGGGACTTGCTTCTTTCTGTTGGTTTCCTATTTCTGTTCAGTGTCACCCAGCAGTGCTTCCTTTCCCCAGATATGATAGATCCCACCTGTAGCAGTAGCTGCATTCAATTTGTACTTTTTCTCACACTCACAGAACCAGCCTCACAGTGTGCCCCTCAGAGACACTACACCAATCAGCATGCTCTCTGCATGGGCCATCAGCATGACCCATGAGTCCCTCTTCCAAATTCAGGGACACAAGCATAGCCAAGCATCACCCCTTCCTTGGAGGTTTGAACTTCAGCTCCACAGGGCCCCCTCCGAACTCACCAGTAGCTGCAGGCTGCCACATGGGATATGGCTCACCATCCCCTCCTCCCTAAAACTCCTTCACTCCCTCATTTGGACACCATACCCTACTGACTTTCACCCTACCTACCAGATGTTTCTTCTTCAGTTTTCTGAATACAAGACTGGGGCATCCCGGGGCTCAGTCCTTTTCCAACATCCTCTTGGTGATCAAGTCCAGTGTTGTAAACTTAATTACCATTTACAAATGTCATGGGGATAAGACAGAGAAGTATTCTAGTCCATTGTTGCTGGGAGAGTAAGCTGGTACCTTTTTTTGAGGGCGGTGGAAATTCCCTCTCAGAATTTTCTTACAGATATACTCCCAGAGAGTGCAAAGATGATATGTACAAAAATGTTTGTGGAAATACTGTTTTTAATAGCAAAATTCTTTTAAAAATTTTGTGGCAACACTTGTTTGTTTCAAATTAACTGTGATAATTATAAGTGAAGCCTCCACTGCCACTCCTTTAAGCAGATTCCTTAGGATTTGCCAGATTACATTGGCTGCTTAGTACAAGGATTCCAGAGCAGACCACTAGCCTTCACATCCAGCCTTACCACTAGCTGTCATCTTGGGCAAGTTACTGAACAGTGCTACACCTTAATCATCTCTTTATAAAATGTAACAAGTATGTTGTAAGGATTAAATCAGTTAACACTGGTCACAGGCTCAGAGCAGCACAGTGTACCCAGCAAGTACACAATAAATGTTCGCTGTCACCATCACTGCTGCGTGTACTAGGAAAGAAAATAAACGTTTTAATCAGATTTCTTAGTAATTTGCCATCTTCTTCTTCTCAGTCATTCTGAAATATTGAAGGAAAGCAGGGACTTGCCTCCTGCAGTGTTCACTGCAAGGCTAAAGGATGATACCGAAGAGACCAGTTGAATATTTTACCCTCTTGAGGCCTAAACAAGCACAAACCAGCAAGGCAGGCTCACCCCCCTCAGGTCTCGAATGAGTCAGAGACCACACTGTGCTCACGGCTCCTCACCTCACACTTCCGATCTGCTTCAGAGACATTGAGGTTGCTGACATTCTGCTCAATGGTTTTGTGTGAGTGCTTCTTCTTGGGCTTTGGAGCCTTTTTAGTTGTTCCCGTTTCAGTCGCACTTCCATCTAAAGAAGAAATAAGACCATGCATTGCCAGGACCGCTTTGGAGGGTCCAACTGAACTGCGAGTGCCTCAAAACTCTACAGAGTGGTTGTGACTTAAACACACACCATTATCTCACAACAACAGGCATGTCTGATCTACAGCTGAGGAAGGAACTAAGCTACTCAATTAAGCTTCTAAGACAGGTCAATGTCCAAAGACCCCCAAACCAGAAGTTCCCTGATTGGTGATGTTTACTCAGTCTAGCCTAAATAAAATCTAAAAGCTTCTCATAGACAAATCTGAAAATTTCCATGTCTTCACCAAATGAGAACATTGATTTCTTGTGACCTCATTCCAGTATATTACTCAAATAACAATCTGCTACACCCTTAAAAAAGCCCTTACCTTAATCCAGATCCCCACCCACGTACCTGCACTGTGGCTTTCTGACTCTTCTGGAGATGGGGCATCTTTGCCCAGCCCCCCAAGAACTCTGTACACATCGGCATGGACAGCATCCACACGCACAGCGTAGATCTTGGTGCTGGCATCCAGAGTGCCTGCAGCCACCTAGTGAGACAGGCTGCACTGTACTTGAGGGAGTACATAAGAAGGAACTGCTGAACAGGCAAAACACAGCAAGCTTCATAACATATGTACTTGCCCTTATGAAAAGTATGACCAAGATCCCTTAAGACTGACAGGGATTAGATCATAACAGAAAGATAGCTTCTCTACATTTCATCGGTTTAGGAAAGAAGTTAAAGTAATTAATAAAATGTCTTAAACAAGGAAGGCGCTCATGTATTTGTAGAATTCAACGACTGTGCCATGCTAAATATCGGACATAATCATCATGAATTCAGATACAAGAGAAGGTGGATATCCTTACTTTAAAGTTGGTCAGTTCAGTGTCTTTCTGTTTAAGAATCTCTGACATGAAGTCAATCAAGTGCAAGCCAAAAGCATTCTTGGTAGTGATTTTCTGGAAAGAGAACGTTGCAGAAAGGTTTGTTATTTATAATGCAGGCTTACATAAATGATGCTACCCTGAGAGGTAGCCAAGTTTATAAACAGGGATATTCCACATCTCATCACAGATATCAATTTCCACAAACAGTTTGGGACATAGCCAAATCTATATGTGTCGCTCCTCACTCTCAAGGCCTAGAGAGTAACAGCACACAATTCCTGAGTGCTCGCTGTGTAGACCCCATTCTAAACACTGCCCCCAAAGGGACCCCATCGCCCTCAGAACAACTCTGTGAGGTAGGCACTATTCTCGTTCTCATTTTACAGAGGACCCTGCAGCAAACGGTTGGGTGACTTGCCAAGGCCACATAGCATGTAAGTGGCAAAGACAGGATTCCAACTCAAGTGGGCTCTAAAACTCAAAATTAGCTCCACAACTCTACTATTTCTCTACTCTCTGCTCCAGAACTTACGCTGTTATCCCCTAAACCATACTGACATACTGCAGATGGCAGGCAACCTGTCAGGAGCACCAAAGCTCTGTAAGAAACAGTAAAACCATACCAGAAATGCCAACATTAAGAAGAGTCGCTGGAGAATAAAAGTATGCAGATATTATGGATCATGCATTCTCTACAGAACCAAGAAGGCTAAATTTCCCCAGTGCTTAAGTTGCAGACTCTTCGCTGATAAACCAGCAGATACTCACATTTTCAGTGGATAGTTTGATACAGGTGGAATAATGCTCTGTAATCTGTGTGTTTGTAAATTTAGGAATTGTAGCTGAAAAGTCAATATTCCTAAATGAAAAACAAAAAGTAAAACTCTAGCAAGGATCCATGACACTGTAACTTTTCAAAATCAAGACCCAGAATCCACGAGGTAGTGTGGAGATGCCAGACCCATGTACCCCACATCAGATTGGTGGCCACCCCAGGAGGCAGCACAGAGCACACTCACCGACTAGAGGGGGAGGCCAGCAGATGGGGTGAGTCTGTGCTGAACTGAAGGTCAAAGGCCCGAGACCGCCTCCTCTGCAGACGCTCCTTTTCATCATCATTCTGAGGGAAGTCTTCAAGAACCGGGGTGCCAGAAGTGTTGAGAGGGGCCTTCTTAGGTGGAGGAATCGAGAACACCCGTTTTGATGGCGAGGCACTGAGGGGGTGTCCATGGGTCTCTAAAGAGTGATTCATTGTGGCTCACAGTGATGGAACAATACACTTGCTCAAGAACCTTTAAAAGAATAATTCCTGGATCTAAAGTGTGCCCCCCGTCACAGAGTGGATGTTCACTGCACATTTCCCAGCAAGACCATTGTCAACTCTTAGAGTCTATGGCTAGGACCTCTATAGTTGGGGTTTCTTGGTGGGCGGGTTGTTGAGGGAGCAGTGATGGGCTTCTGATGCTTCCTTGCCCATCTGGGACAAATATCCACTATGTGAACCTGTAGCACCATTGGGAGATAAGGGTGAGTAAGAGGAAGTTGCTGCCTCTGATAAGCTCACAAACTAACAGAAAAACAGACACATATAACCATAGTCTCGGGCAAGAGACAGATACCGAGATAAGGGTGAGGTATGGGCCATCAAGTTGGATAGGTTAGGTTCTAAATCCAGCAGGACACAGAAAATAAACAACACAAATGTGTAAGATAAATATAACGTGCCAAAAGAATCACCCACAGATTACTCGCTAACTGCAAAGGGAAAAATAGTTTTTACAACAAAAGATCTAGCAGTCACCATGTTGACCAAGCAATCAATGTAGCCTCTTTAAAAAATGAGACTTAAAACTACTCATCCTGATGGGACAAACATGAAACTCACATCACCCTTAAAATATTTTTGCCAAAGATGGGTAACCTAAATTTAACTAAGATTTTAGATCTAACTTCCATTTTGTAAGAAATATAGGGAGAGAGGAACAAGTTAAATGGTATCAGAAGGAAATATTCAGACAAACCCAGAATGTGGGCCCTGACCAATGTGGTTCAGTTGGTTAGGTGTTGTTCTACATGATTCCTGGTTGGGGCACATGCCTGGGTTGCAGGGGCATGTGAGAGGCAACCAATAGATGTTTCTGTCCCTCCCTTTCTCCCTTCTCTAAAAATAAATAAATAAAATAATTTTAAAAAAGATCCTTAATCACAACTACAAAGTTCTTTGACATGTAAGATAACACATTCAGAGGTTTCAGATATTTGGGGGGGGGGGTGGTCATTATTCACAGGGATCATGCAGAGGCTTTTAAAGGGTAAAAGTTGCTGAACAATGTACTCAAGCAGGTCAAGGTGTTCCTCTGCTGAGAGCACACAGGGCCTATTCCACGGCAACAGGAAGGCAGAGAGCACACACACAGCTGCAGGTAGGGGAGCAGGTGCAATGGTGGATTTTGGATGTTCTCTTTATTGCTATTCTTTTCTTACAAGAATAGGAAGTGAGTCAAAAACCAAAAACTCTACAACTAAGTGTGAGAGCTGAGGAGATTTCAAGAGAAAAAGGAACGTATGAAATAGTCTGAAACGTATGAAAGAGGGAAGTTGGTGAATCAGGGAATACAGCATGACTGCTGAACAGCCTTAGGGTCCCCCTGACCGTCAGGAGCACTGGTCTGAGTACAAAAAGTTAGAATTAATTAGGGTTGTGATTTAGTCGAGCAAGTATAAGAAAGCAAGAAGAGGGCAAGGGGTTGTGGACGTATGAAAGGGAGTGATTACATTGACTGACCATGGAATGTAACCTAAGTAAGGAGGGGAACAAGTTCACGAGAGAGGTAAAGGACAGTGCAAAGAATATTGGGTCTGCTGGGCCAAAAGACTGTTGAAGTCAGGATATAATGGGGTGAGTTGGCAAGATAGGAGTGGTATTGAGAAATGGGAGTCTTAAAATTAAGATGACAGAGTGGGGCAACTATTGATAATGACAAGATCTAGGGTGTGACTATGGTAGTGAGTGCTGTGGCCCATTATGGTTGGCAGAAACAAGATCACCGGAAGAGACAGATGATGAAACTGAGAGACCTTAGGGAACATTTCCAGATTTAAGAACTGGAAGGCTTGTCTTCAAACCCCAACTCTGTCACTTAGTAGCTGGTGAAATTTTAAGGAAGTATAGGGCCTAAGCATTTGTGTCTTATTTTCTTCCACATAAGAGTAAGAATGTATATCTCAGATGGTTCAGAATTCATGATATTAAAAAACAGAGGCATAATGTAACACATATTTTATAGGAACACATTAAAAATAGTGATGCAAAATGAACACTGAATTGTTTGCCCATGTGAGGGGAAGGAATAAGGAGTGGTAGTTAGGGATAAAAAAGTAAAAGTAAAAAAACCTACAAGAAGAACTTCATTTGTTCCCCTGAGAGCTTCCCACAAGCTGAAGAGTGATTAACGTAACCCTTGGCTGAGGTCAAAACAAACAAAAAGAAAGTAAAAATAGATAGGAAGGAGGCAAGAGACATCTCTGGAGACTGAATCAAGAGGACTGTGATTATTTAGATGTAGACACTGCAAGGTAAGGAACTGGACCTTGTAAGAAAAGAACTGAAAGAGGAAGCACTGAAGAAGGAACTTGTCTCAAGATGGAATTAGAGGCATGCTTTAATTCTTGGAATATTCTTTCTGATTTCATGTATTGCCCTTGATATCACGCAACTGTTCATTCAACTTATGATTACTGAGCTCAAAAACTGCATCTACTTTTCAGCTCCCCGTGGTCTGGTTTCTATCCCCATAACTTTATGAAAACTGTTACTCCTGATCACCCACAAATTTCATATTGCCAAATCCAGCACTTTTCAGGCCTTATCTCTCTTGAGATTCAGCAGCATTTGAAGCAGTCGACAACCCCTGCTTCCTGAAACACTCTTGGCTTCTATACCTCTCCTCAGTTCTTCCGGTTCTTCCTTCTATCTAATCATAGCTTCTAAATGTTCCTGAGCGTTTTCTCTACAAGCTCTTCCTAGAGTTCTCATCTGTTCCCCTGGTTTTGCGATCTATGATGATGATGTCCAAATATATTTC
>PVKM010047486.1:0-11447 GCA_004027735.1 Carollia perspicillata
TGGGGACCGGTGAGACGCTTCTTTTCTAAAACAGCGTGACGCCTGCTGCGAATCGGGGTGGTGTGGATGTTGGAGGGATGCGTGGTCATCTAGCTCCTCAAGGTGTCACCCGGAAGTGGGGCGCCCTCAGCCTTCTGGGCCCCGCCCTCCGCGGGGGACGCACCAGAGGCTGTGACGTCACACGAACGCGGCGGCTCTTTCTGCCGTGTGTGTGTGTGTGTGTGAGAGAGAGAGAGACAGAGACAGAGAGACAGACTCTCCTCCGAGGGGCGGTTCGCCCCACGTGCGAGGTGTCCGTTTTTCGTGGTCTGGCTGGCTGCCACCCGGAAACGCCCGGCCCACCCAGCACGCCCTTGCCGCGTGTGACCTGAAACAGGGCGAGTTGGGCTTTGATCTGGGGTTTGGTGAGGGGGCCGCTGCCGCCTGCCCGTTGCTGGCTGTCCCTCGGAAAGCCGAGACCGGCTCTCAGCCGGGGGCCCTTGGCCTGGTGGGCGCTGGGAGGGCCCCTCGGAGGCGGCTGCCGTCTACCCGCTGTGTGTGGCAGGGCTCTAGTGAGCTCTGGCCTCCAGGCAGACTTGTCTCCAGACCCCATCAGAACGACAAGGGCAAAGGGCACGGAGCGGGGAAGGCTGAGAGAGGCCCGCGTCCCCCCGCCCCCCCCAGCTCGAAGATTCTAGCAGAGAGGGGACAGGAGGGAGACCCCGCCTTGCACAGCCCTTCTCTGCCTGTCCAGCTGTGGCTTTGCCTGTGTCCAGTCCTCCAGCTCCGGGTAGCTGCAGCCCCTCTAGTTCAATGCCATCTTAGTTCAGAGCTGAGAGGGGCCAGGGCCCAACCGGGACGGAGGGGACACAGGAAACAAGGACGTGCCCATCACCAACCCAGGACCCCCAAACCCCAGCATGCTTATGTCGCTTTTTTAAAGACTTCACTGAATGGCCACCTTCTGTGCTGTTTCAGTTTGGTCGTTTTCAGGTTTTTATCTTTTCCCTTGGCTTTCAGTTTCCCGGTCTCACTCTGTCACGGCTGCCTGTGCCCATCGGCACCGGCCTGTGCCGCCCCAGGAGCCGGACGCCTGGAAAAGCCAGCAGCGTGTGGGGCTGGAGGCCTCACCGGTGGTCTCCAAAGAGCGGCCACGCTCGGCAGCAGACGGCAAAGCCCACGCAGATGCCAGGGTCTCGGTGGCTAAGTTTTTGAAACACGCCAGCTGCACCCTGGCCCCCGAGGTGCGGCACACAGCGGTCACCTCTGAGGAGCGCCACCTTCCTCGTGGCTGCTCTGGACCAGGCATGAAGCGGTCCCCGGTCTAGACGGGACCTCGGACAGGCCTGGCGGCAGAGCGGCCTTGTTGGGAACCAGTGTGCATGTGAGGAGAGGCAGCCCGGGGGCGCTGTGGGGTGGCTCGGGTGCTGCTGTTCCCTCTCTCAGTTGCCTTCTTGGGGGTGACACAGAGCAGGAGCCTCTCCTGCCCCTTGTGAACTGTGTGGTTTTGTCAAGCAAGGTGGCACTCTGCACTGACCAGTGCCACGGGAACCCGGTGGCAGGCGACTGTCACGGAATGAAGACGAAGTGCTTTCAAACCCAGGGCCGCCAAACCCCGACTCCCCTCACCCCTGACCCCATTTGCCTCGGCGTTAAGGGGACGGAGGGGACATCCAGTGAGGAGGCCGTGTCCCCGTGCGTGCTGTTTCCCCTCAGTCCTCAGCCTCGTGTCTGTGCTGGGCCTGAGCTCCAGCCACAGGGCTACAGGCTGCCATGCCCGCCCACGTACAGAGGGCCTGCTGTGGCCGGGCAGCAGACGGGTGTGGCGGGGGGCTTTGCTGGGGGGGAGGGCCTTGGCTGTCTGCCCTCCTCTGTGGGGCGCCTCCCTCTCCCGCGCTCTCCGCACTGTCTCTCTAGCTAGCTAGCTCTGGTACTACTGAGCAGACGCGCATCACTGAATTCAGAGCCGCGAGCCCTGGTGACAAGCCCGCTTTCCGAGTTTCCTCGGCATCTGGGGGATGAGGCCTGGTCTCCCAGTCCCATGTGACTCCTGAGAAAGCTGGCCTGGTTGTGTCGTCATGCGCACACCCACTGGGCCGGGTCTGCGGGAGCAGGCAGGCCCAGCCTCCTCTGGCCGGCAGCTCAGGCGATTTGGCAGCACCAGCGGTGGCCCTGGAACAGCTCTGTCCTCAAGAACTTTCTGCGGCCTGGGGCACGCCTCCAACTGTGCCACCCACAACAGCCGTCACCAGCACCTGGACCGTCACTGTAGCCAGTGGCCCCTGTGAGGGACTAGGCAGCAAAGCCCTGGCAGGAGGAGGGCTCACCGGCGCCCGCTGTGCTTGGTGGCCGTGTCTGTGTTGCTGGAAGCTAAGGAGGGGACGCTGAGCTCCCTGCGGCACCAGAAACCAAGGAGGTGGGAAGGACTCCACTGTGGTTGGCCGCCACCACCCACAGGTGTGAGAGCCAAAGCTGCGGGTCCCGCCTTCTGACGACGACCAGACAGATGTCCCGGAGGTAAATCTCAGAGCACTTTATTCAGACTATAACATGGGAAGTCTGTTCTCTAATTTTTCTCAGTGGAGGACTTTGAGTCCCTCAAAGCCAGTCCCTTGGCCACAAAGTTACTTGGTGACATTTCCAAGGGATGTCCCCTGAGGTCTGCCAGCAGCGCCCGACGCCCTGGCCCCGGGGGAGGCCCTTTCCAGTGTCTCTGGCGTCCTAGGGTCCCTGGGCCAGGTCCTCAGGGGGGCTGTGCGTGCGGCTGCCAGACCTGGCCCCTCCCACCCCCACCTCTCAGGGGTGCCCCGGCACACATGTCTCTACTGAGCAGCCCAGACGAGGGGACCCCTGGGAGACCGGCCTGGTGCTGTCACTTGCTTCTGCTTCCTCCTCTGCCATCCACCCCCGCTGCCCCTTAAGGGCAAATGGGTGTCTGGCTCGAAGCCCACACTCTCCAGCCCCTCCGCTCAGGTCTGGGTTTGCTCTCACATAGCTGGGCTCCCCCAGCCCGGGGTCCCTCGTGGCCTCAGGGCCCAGGCTTCCAGGAAAGATCCTTGGAAGAGGAATGCAGTTAGAACCCCTGGAAATGGGCCGGGACCCCACTCACCAGCTCTGGAACCCTCGGCCCAGCTCTGCTCAGTGGCACTGGGAGCCGGAGCCCCTGATGTGAGTGGGCCACCAAGGGACTACTGGCTCCCACCCCATCACAGGCACACCCTCTCCCCTGGGGAAGACGACTGTGGGACCCCCACCTGCAGGGACCTGCACAGGCCTGGGTGCTCTCCCAGCCCCTCCCGTAACCCAAAGGGGCCTGCAGCCTTTGTGAACTCTGCCATTTGACCCCGGCCTGCGGGCAGTGAGATGCTCAGGTGGGGGTGCTCTGAGCCCATCTTTGTGGCAGACGGGGGTCAGGGACACTTTCTCCAGCAGGACCCCGGGTCCCCCACTGCCGGCCACCACAGTGCAAGGTCCCTGCCTGGGAGAACCACGTCACAGAACGCTCATTTCATTTCAAAAGGACGTTGGCCCCTCTCCCCACCGAGTCAATTCACAGATGCTGCTGTTGAGGCAGAATTTATAGGAAATTGTTTCCAAGCCCCAGGAGGCCCATCTGTACACTGGAAGTTGTATTTATTTAATGTACCTCAAGGTGTTTTCACAATGGTTGGTGTTTTAATAAAAACTCTTTCCGGCCCCGTGTCTCTGAGGTCTGAGTGTGGCAGAGACGGCAGCTCAGAGCCCGTGGGCCTGGTGGGGCCCAGGGCCGCCCAGCCGGGCAGGTGCCCAGCCACACAGAGGTCCTGCCGGCGCTGCCCCTTCATGCCTGTGACCTGAGGCCCCTGCCTCAGAGCTCCCGGATTTGGACTTTTCAGTGTGTTGTTGCGTGGGACCCTCACCTCCTGGGTAGCACCCCCACAGCAGGGAGTGCGACCAGTCTGAGTGGCCCAAGGCCCCCTGAGCTCACACTCAGCCCTGCCCCACACCAGGTGAACCCAGAACCATGGCCCTGGACCAAGATAAGCTACGCAAGAGCCGTAGAGACCCCTGTTGTTGCAGACAGGCTGCCCGGACCTGCAGGTAGGGACACTGCCAGGGACGGCGGTCTGACTTTATTTCATGCACACCCATACACTCACACCCGTGCAGCACTCCAGGAGGGAGTGACCATTTCACCCGGGGCACCCACTGTCCCTCGTGCAGCGAGTTGGCAGCCTGTCCCATTCCTGGGACAAGGGGCAGATCTAGGACCCCATCACCGGGGCTGGCCTGCTGCCTGGAGCGCCCTCAGGCCCAGGCACTGGGGCCAGCACACAGCCAGGGGTGGATGGAGAGCTTGTCACCCCTCCCTGTCTGTGGACACACCAGCCAGGCAGACGGCTCCTCGTCGTGAGTCCACGTTTATTAGTGACATTAGTGAGTCTCCCGAAGGCGGCTGCATGCAACACACAGGTCATCCTGGAACACAGGGGTCCTAGCGCTTCAGGGTGGTAAGGCTTCTTAGTCACAGTGTATCTTCCAGGCCGGGGCCAGGGCGGAGACTCCGGGCAGCGTGGCGCCTGCACGCGCTCAGATACTGGCAACAGTGCCCGCCGCCCAGGAGTGGCAGAGGGCTGTGTGTTTGGGAGGGGCGCCCCCGTGTCCCTGGGGGCGGGGCGTGCCAGGTACGCCCACAGAGGGCAGGTGAGCACGGGCCACCTGGAGACCCTCAAGTCCAAAGAATGGCCTGTCAGAATGCAAAGCCGAACTGGGGGTAGTCTCTCAGGAATGGCTCCTTCCTCAAAGTTCCACACGGTCATGGCCCCGAACCTCAGTCACGACGCCCTGGTTCCCGCGGAGACGCCCTGGTTCCCGCGGACACGGCAGCGGCACCGGCAGCCCTTTGGGGGCTTCGGGGAGGACAGACACGCCACACCACAGAGGTACCAACACACCTTGTCGGTCGCGATGAGAAACAGGTCAGAATGCGGCGAGGTCCTGGGCTGGTCCGCAGAGACTGGTCCCGTGATGCTGCTCCGGCCCCCTGCTCCGCGGGGCCCAGGCGCGGGGCCTAGATGTACAGCGGGGTCTCCTGGCCCGTGAGGAGCCTGAACATGGCCGCGGGCATGGTCTTCATGTGGATCTGCCAACGGGAGGGGCGCTGCGGCTCTGCCCTCCAGCCGGGCTCGCCCGGCCCCACCGCCCGCAGTGTGTCCGCCCCACCCAGAGGGTCTCCCGCACCCACCGTGGTCCTCACCGCTGCCGGCGGCAACCGCTGGGACCGAGGGGCCCAGAGCCTCACCTCCCCGACCGAGCTGGACAGAGCCTGCACGATCTTCTCGTGGGCCGTGGCCACCACGCTCTGCCCGTTGATCTCGATGATGCGGTGGCCGACGCGGACGCCCCCTCGCTCGGCGATGCCTCCACGCATGAGGCTGCAGATCTGAGCAGACGTGTCGGGTCAGCGCGCCGTCCCCACGGTGACTCCCACCCATCACAACCACCTCTCGTCACCCCCACTCCCCGGCTGGAGTTGGGGGGCACAAGTGTGTGGTGGGGACCTGAAACCGCGGAACCCTAAGGTCACAGGGCGCCCCTCCCAGCTGGGTGCTGCTGTGGGAAGAGAGCAGTGCGAGCCGGGCCACCAGGGCCTGTCCGCGTGCCGCGGAGCTGGAAAGGGAAAAGGCACGCTGCCAAGACTCAGACGCCTGCAAACTTCTCCGGGGACTCGGGAGCCTGGCTGCGTGGCGGTCCCTGTGGGCTCGGCTGGCCATGAAAGCCCCCGTGTGCTCCTGAGCACAGCATGGATGTGCCGGCCTCGGTGCTGCTCCCGGAAGCCAGCACACCTGCCCCTGCGTGCCCACTGATGGGGGACCGGCACACGAGTGTCTGATGACAGCCGGTGGGCGCCAGCCCCAGGCCCAATCCTGGCCCTGTCACTTGCAGCTGGGAGCCTTGGGACAAGACTTCACCTCCCTGTGCAATGGTGACAGGTAACGCCACTCCCTGACTTCAAAGGAACCAGCTCCACAGACCTGCCTGGGGAGAAGAGCGTATCCACGGGGTGGCCCTCACTTCCCGGTCCCTAACGCTGACAGGCAGGTGGACCAACATCCCCGGCAGAGGAGCCAGGGGCCCAGCAGCACCGGCAACCAGCAGACTTGGAGGATGGGAAGAGCTGACCTCCCACCCAGGGCAGCAGGGCCCACCGCCGCCAAGAGGTGACAGCAGGTACCACCGTTGACAGAGGCGTGTGGCACGGGGGCCGTCTGTTACGGCAGCAAGTGTGCGCAAACCCAGGGGCACAGGGGCCCGCCGCACGGTGGGGCAGTGGGGAGAGCTCCGTCTCGGGGCAGCCGCTCTCCAGGTTCTCCTGGCACCAAGGACGCAGCGCTCCCCCGGGCCCAACGGGGACAGAGAAACCGGGACCTGCAGACCAGCGCACGCTCAAGTCCCAGGCGCCCGCCTCCTGGAAGCCGCCTCCGTGCCTGGCAGGGAGCCTCGCACGTGGGTATGAACGGGTGAGCGTGAAAGTGCACGAATGAGTATGTGCATGTCTGTCAGCCGAACGTCAGGAGCCCGACACCGCCGCAGGCTGTGTGCGTCCCTGCCGCGGTGGCCGAGAGGGGGCCCACCGCCCTGCACCCAGACCCCAGCAGGGAGGCAGCCGAGGCCGGGGTGTGGACTCACGATTCCGTTCTGCACGCTGAAGCCCAGCTGGTACTTGAGGTCTGGCCGCTTGATGAGGACCGTGGTGACCGGCGGGCAGCTGACGATGTTGAGCTTCACCTGAGTCTGGTTCTTCAGACCCTGTGAGCACGGGGGTAGGAGCTGCAGGTGGGCCTGGGGGCGAAGCTGGCTGAGGCCCCCGTGCTCCGGTGTGACACCACGTGCAACCTGCACCGGGGTCCCCAGTGTCCCAGTGATGGCCCACTGCTGATCGTGGGGTGGGGACAGGAGTGCCTGGCTCAGTGAACCTGCTGGTGCCCTGGGTCCCCATGGCTGCAGCTTCCGCTTGCTCCGTGGGCTGGGCGTGGCCTCTGGAGGGGACGGTGGCCACGTGCCCAGGAGCCACAGCCACCCGAGCCTCCCGCACCGCACCGCTGTCCACAAGATCACCCACAGGCCAGCTCATGGGGCCAGGCTCTGGCGCCGAGGCCGCAGTGGGTGGGGACCACAGGACCCCGGCGTGGGGCCTGCTGTGCTCTATGCTCCGGGGCCACCTGTCTGTCTGACCCCCTCCACCCCCCGCCCCCAGGTTCCCTGAGCCCGAGAGCGGCCAGGTGCCAAAGCCTCGAGGCCTCCGCTGACTCTTCTACAGGATCTAAAGCTGCAGGCTCACAGGTCAGACCCTCAGAGCAGCCTCCCTTGCCAAAGACCCACCTCCCAGACCCACGCAGGGACCCAGGCAGTGGGGATGCTGAGGGCCCCAGGAGGCCCCAGGCGGACCCCAGCCCTCGACGAGGGAGGCCGGACGTGCCCGGGCCGCAGCAGCCCACCTTGATGATGCCCTGGCAGGTGGCCAGGGGCAGCCCCACCAGGCTGGTGCCGTTGATGGACATGATCTGGTCGCCGATGCTCAGCTTCCCCGAGCGGGCGGCGGGGCCGCCGTTCATCATGTTGGCCAGGATGACGGTGGGCAGGATGGAGCCCCAGCCGGACTCCACCACCACCACGCCCAGGATCTCGCCCTTGAGCTTCTCCAGCTGCAGCTGCGAGGCGGCGGTGGCGGGTGAGCGGGTCGCAGTGGGGCCAGGCGCAGACTGCTGCCCTGCCCCCGGCCCCATGCAGGCCCCAGGTCCACGCAGGGGTGTCCTCAGACCCAGCTTGCACTCGCCTGGGGACGTCCTCCCCACTCTCGGCTCTGGCTCCCGAGGGCCGCCAAGGCCGCTCAAAAAGAAGTGGGGCCCGTTTCCCTCACTCCACAGTGTCACCCCCTCATCCACATGTTCAACAGTGCGGGGCGCATGCACCCCCCCCCAGGGCTTGAGCTCCTCCATCTCGGGAGACCCAGGGGGCCCTCCACTAGTGACAGAGCACCCGAGTTCTCTGCTGTGAGCTGCCTCCCACTGCTTCTCAGAAGCAGCTGGCAGTAACAGGCGCCTTTTCAAGGTCGTTAAGACTGATAGTAATCAGCCTGTTTGTTGCAGCAACACCTCATTTCACACACAAGTGCTCCCTCCCCGGGCAGGAGTGAGAGGCAGGTCGGGCAGCATCGCAGCCCGTGGCGGAGGTGGGGGGTTCCACCAGGGCCCTACTGCGCCCCAGCTCCCGCCGCGCCCCCTGCCCACCTCCTTGCAGTTCTCGGAGTTGGAGAAGTGGATGAGGTCGTCGTTGTACATCTCCTGGGTGCTGATGATGTCGCTGTACTCCTTCTGGCTCAGGTCCTCGGGGTTGATGCCGTTGGCCCTCAGGAACTCCTGGTAGGCCACGCTGAAGGCCTGGCCGATGGACTGGGCGATCAGCTGGGCCTGCGGGCAGGGGCCACCTCAGTGGCTGGCGTGGAGCCGGGCCCCCCGGCCGGGGAACGCTGCGGCCCCTCCGACGCCGCTCCCTGGGGGGTCCGTCTGTGGCTGGCACCTGCCAGGGCCCTGTCCTGCCTGCCCCCCAGGAGCTGCTCTGAGTCCCAGACACTCTAGGACAAAGCACAGCGTCGAGTAAAGTCTGCAGAGACTGTGAACCGTCTGCTGGGCGTCAGCGTGGTAGTGCTTTCCTCGGCGACTGTGCCGTCTTTCCTTCCCAAGGCGTACTGGGGCCGGGCTCTCCAGGGAGCCCGCACATGGCCAGCTGCCCGCCCACCGGTCCACCCTCCCCAGCAGCTGAGGCCTGGGGGGCCCCAGGGGCAACTCACTCTGTTTCAGTGGGACCACGCGTGGGGACGCTGCCGCATGTCTGACACCGACCATCGCTGCAGGTGTGCAGAGGCCGGGGGGCGGGGCGGAGAGCTAAGGACCCGCACCCCTGGGAAGCGTCTGGGACCTTCACGGCTGTGAAGCCTATGACAGCAGGGGACTTGGTGGCCTCTCAGCCCCGAGAGGGGCTGCCTCCCACCCAGCAGCTCTGGTCTACCTGCACCCACCTCCCCAGCTGCCAAGGGGGCCCCCACATAGGCACCCCCAGCAAACCTCGGGGGAGCAGGGCGCAAACACAGGTGAGAACGCGGGATTGAACCGGGGCAGCCCTCCCTGAACAGGCCCTGCCTCCCCGAGTGGACCCTGAACACCTGGGTCCCTCCCCAAACCAGCATTTTGACGTTGCTGCCCTGAGAGGGCCAGGGCCCGGGCACCACCAGGTGGCACCTGCAGACGCCACGGCCTGCACGCATCTGAGAACCGCAGAGCCCCTGCAGACACTGAGAACAGGGCCTTGGGAAGGGCAGAGTGGGGACCTGGAGGCCAGCACCGGCCCCACCTCCCTGGGGTTGCAAGGCTGGCGGCCATCTGGGCCACAGGTCCGTCTCACCGACCTTGTCACCCTGGCTGTGAAGGGTGGTCTGGGAGCGCCACCTGGGTACCCCTAGGCGGCTGGGAGTATGGCTCCCACTGTCCTCGGACTCTGCCTTGGGTCCTGGCAGGCCAGCCAGCCCCACCCCAGGAAGCCCTTGTGGACAGCGAGGCCGCCACACTGCACCTGCCACAGGCTCCCACCGTGGGACCAGGGTGGGACACACTCAGAACCTACCAGCCAGGAGCTCCCCTGCCCCTGGCTTCGAGCCAGGGCCCAGGGGTGTCCCCCTGCAATGAGGCCCAGAGCCCAGCCCTGGTGGGGACCTTGCACGGCCCAAGAGGTGGCCTCCTGCATGGGCCCAGCTTGGTCACCTATGCCCTTCCCCTCCCCTGGCCTGGAGGGGAAACTGAGGCTCAAAGAGCATCGCCGGGGCCCTCAGTGCTGCCCTCTGGTTCCAAGTGTCCCATCTGCTGTCACAGGCCTCAGGCCGGCTGGGTCCTGCACTCTCGCCCCCACGCCCCGCCCCACCGGGGGCCTTTTCTCCCTCCTTCAGGGACAAGGTCACCCCCTCCCCTCGCTCTCAGCCTTGTCCCCCAGAGCTGATGGCCAGGCCACAGCCACGTCCCTGGCTCCGACCCTCAGTGTGGCAGTGTCCTGCAGCCCCTCCTGACCAAGTCTCTGAGCTGTCCCCCCAGCCCCGAGCCACAGCAAAGTGCCGTCCGGTGTCCCAGACACCCGCACATGGGGGAGGGGACGGGGGTGCAAACCAGGGGTCTGTGTTTAAACTACTGCACACGGGCCACGGCCTCAGTACTTCTGGTGACTTCAGGGTCCCAGCGAAGGGACTGGTGACCGCCTGTGCCCACCCTGCCCTCACACACAGAGCGCTGGGACCCTTCTCCGCAGTGCCAGGTCCCAGAGATGCACTCCGGCCAGGACGTGAGCGAGAACACCCTTTCCACGAGTCCACGGAGGAGGGAGAACCCTCGGAATATCCCCCACCAGGACGGCCGGCAGCAGCCTCCCCAGGTCCTCGGGCGGGTCCACCTGCAGGGGCAGCGCAGGGACCCGGCACTCCGGCCTGCAGCTCCCTATCTGTCCCTGTGCAGCCCACAGGCCCAGAAAGACGCGCCCCCCCAGGACCATCCCGACCCCCGCCCTGTTCCAGAACGGAGCGTGAGGCCTTCGGGTCCCTCAGCGAGTCTATCGCCTTTTAAACTTCCGAATTGCTTTTCTGCACGCTTGTCAGGAGTGGCCTGAATCGAAAGCAGAGCTAGACATGGGGGCAGGGGCGCGTCCCCTGATGCGGTCTCCGGCAGGTGCGGACACCGCGTCCCGCCAGCAGCAACGTGAGCCGAGGCCGCGCCGGGTTAGGAGGGAAGAGGAGTGTTAGGCACTCCTGCCCGTGGCTCTCCGGGCACATCTGACCGTGGGCCGGCCCAGACCCGGCGCCCGATGAACTGGCGTCACCGGGTGACAAGACCGTACTCCCGCCCTCCGCCAGCTCAGAGCTAGAAAACCACCACCGCACTGGCCCCTCCCAGGGAGGCACCTGGTCCCGCCCCCACCCCGCCAGCCCCGCAGGGCCCGCCCTGTGGGCAGGGCCCCGCCCGCCCAGGAGCCGGGACTCACGTCCTCCGACTCGAACACGTGGCACACCATCTTGTACTGCTTCCTCCCCTCCTGCGCGCCGGGCGTGGTCTCGATGCAGTCCTGCGAGGCCGAGCGCGGCATGCGGCGCCGGGCCATCAGCACCACGATGTTGCCGATGTCGGCGATGTAGGAGATGGTGCGCAGGGCGTGGTCCATCATGGTTTCCTGCGGGGCGGGGGCGGGGTCCGCATCAGGGAGCGCCAGCTTAAGGGCCCCCGCACCGCCGCTGGGGGTGTAGCGGGGGCCGACCACTGTGGACGTGAGCGTCAGCCCCGCGTGCTGTGGGGGCTGAGCAGCATCCCCAGCCTCTGCCCCCGAGAAGCCAGGGGCACCCGCCACCTCCCCAAGAGTTGACACCCACAGAGACCTCCAGCCCTTGCGAAAGGCCC
>PVKM010047487.1:0-11435 GCA_004027735.1 Carollia perspicillata
TAAGAGTTCGTTTTTCCGCAACACCATCAGATGAATACATTACTATGTAGACTACAAAAAATAATGCATGTCCTCCCACCTTCTAAGTTCTTCTAGCTGAGTTAATAATGAAATTAACAGAGGCAGATTAACAGGAGAAAATCAAAGTTTAATACATGTTCATGGGGAATTCATATATGCAGGAAAATCCCAAAGACAGTGGGGTAATATTAGATATATATGGCATTTGTACAGAGGAGAAAAGGTATGGGAAGACGTCTTAGACTTGCAAAGCTACAACAGGCAATTCACAGGTTATTGAGGAAGAGCAGAACAGACACGGCAGCCAAATTCTTGCTGGGCAACTCAGGGACAGTGGGATTCTAGGCTAACAGGCTCCTTCTAGAAGCCCTTCTACTTACCATACTTAATCCAAACTTGGCTCTAAGGTGAACATACTTCAAACTTAATTCAAACTAGTTAAGATAACAGCCTTCCTTAAGAACATTTTCCTGCCTGAATGTCTTGGGCAGAAAAGAGGAGAAGATATAAACTTTCCTCTGGGTCTCCCATTTCTTAATAAACAGTTTAAAATCAATATCCCCAAAAGCAAAACTTTTCTCCCCTGACATTTCTCTAAAAAGGAAAAGTCATACAATAATTTTATATAATTTGTCCAGAATAATGTTCTCCTTTATTTAACCCTCCCTATGTACAACTATATATATATATATGTGTGTGTGTGTGTGTGTTTACATTTTAAAATAGTAACTCAACGATATTTATCTCTATGTTTATCAATCTGTCCATATACATAAACATATAAAAATTTACATTTTCTCAGAAATTTTTTAAAAATTAAGATTTTTATTTATTTAGTTTTAGAGAGAGGGGAATGGAGTGGGGAAAGACAGAGAGAGAAACATCAATGTGTGGTTGCCTCTTGGGTGCCCCCTTCCAGGGACCTGGCCCACAACCCAGGCATGTGCTCTGACTGGGAATAGAACTGGTGACCTTTTGCTTCACAGTCTGGCACTCAATCAACTGAGCTACATCAGCCAGGGCAAAAAATATGCATATGTATTTCTTATACAAAGTTTGATTTCTCATTTTCATTGTTTTAGTTAGTGATGCTTAGGAGATTTATTATTTTATATCTGAGTGCTCTTGTCAGTTTTAATTTTTCTTTTTAACCTGAGAATTCATGTATTTCAGAAATTATTTTTTCATTAGTGTCTCCTAATTATTCCATTTTCTTTTTGTAGTGCCTTCTTAGAACTATGCTAAATTTTATATATCTAAATTTCAATTCTTCTAATCCCATTCCTTATATGTTAATGTTGTTTTTGTGACATTTTAGTTTTCTCTTAATTCACTCAATTCACTTTTCTCTTAGTCCATCATTATTTCAATAAATGTAACTTTTGTCTCCAATAGTTACTGGCTTTGATTTCTCTTTAAAAAAAAAAACAACTTTTGTTTAATGACTTTATTCCACGCTTTTATTGATACATAGATGACAGATTATTTATTTTATAATCTTTTCATACTTCCCTGCTAACTATAGACAATCCCATGTAAGTTTTTTTGCTTTCTGAAGTGGTTAGCTAATTTTCTTCAAATGTTTTGTAATACTTGATTTTACAAGCTTCTACAAGTCTCGTGCTGGTCTGAATTTCCTTACTAAGCTCTGTGTATTGTTTTAGAGAATAAGTTCCCTATTATGTGTGTGTGACATGATGTTGAGCCACCCTTCCAAGCTGTGAACAAGCAACTCTTTCCAGACTGTGGTCCTGGTGGTGGGCACACTGTTCTAGATGACACTGAACAGGCATGGTCTTTTAGCTATGGACACAAGCAGCAAAGCCGTGGTCTCTGGATCTGTGCCTTATATCCAGCTCCGTTCTTTGACTTTCCTGACTGCACTTGCTGTGGAACACTGTGAATTGCAGAGTGCTTCATTTTTAAGTAACATTTCCATTTTTAATAGTTTTGTTATCTTCAGCTACTCCCCATGATCATGTGATCACATGTACATGTGTATTTGTATGTGGATTTTCTATGGTTGGCAATAAAGAAGAATTTTCAACATATTAACAATATTCTGTTTTGTATAGGACAACATTTCTACATGTTTTTGTAATGTAAACACTTTTATACTTCTTGAGAACTATTAAAAATATATTTTGCAATGTCCTTGTGGAAACTTTAGTTATCTAGAACATGCATTTCTACCAATGGGAATCTAGTATTTCTCAGCTACAACCTCAGGTATTATTTTCAAAGTGTAAGAATTTTCAGCATTCCAATGGGGAATATTATAGATATAAGTCTTATGTTTAGAAAAATAATACTGCCTTTCTTTGGCTGCAATTGTAGACCCCTTCCTCTGTCTCAGTAATAAGTGAATCCTGTGTGTACTGCTCTTGGCTATAGTGTAATTACTTATCAGCCAGAGTTATGATATATAATATGAAGGTATAAATAAAACATCTTGAATTGTTCTTCACCAAGTATATTTTACTCATGTTGTATTACAATAATGGGTTCAAGTTCTCAATTTTAAGCTGTAAGAAGTTATTAATAAAGTCTACAGAGGCTGGACTAATTTCTCCCTCATTATAAATTGTTACAGCAATGATATGTGTCGACTCTAATAACTAGTTACTAGCTTGGAGCTGCATCTTAGGCAAAATGTTCCCAGTAATGTGAAAGACTGATTTCTTTTGCCTGCACAGTCTTCTTAATGGAGCGAACCTGAAAATGTGATTTTGAGTGAAAAATCAAAATTTTATGTTGTGACAATACTACTTAAATCTTATTTATTGCCGAAAAAGCCCTGAGGTTATGCTGTATTTGTAAAGGCTATTTATATCACTCTGTTCCTCTTAGCAATGTAGCTAAATGATTTATCACAGCTATGTCAGCATTCATCTCCATGAGGTTTTCTAACAGAGAAAGGGAAGACATGGAAGCCAAAGTGCATCTTTATGACAGCAGCCAGTGTACATATGTTTGGTAGCATCAGTGATTAATATCTTCATGATACAAGTCTACAACACTTCTCTGCACCAGCAAAAGCAAACTGAAGTGCATTAAATTTCTTTTGGACAAAATACAGGCATGTATGTGCACACACAAACACATATGTACACACTGCATACCTCAGGTATTCTTGGGATAGTTCTCATTTCTCTTTAAGGGGGCAATTGAATGAGTAAAATTATTCAGCTGAGCTCTGAATATTCTCCAAGCATACCCTTGGACACAATCATTTTTATTTCTTATGGTAGTTTCCTAAGTAGTAGTCAATTTAGTATTTTAATTATTATCTCTATTCAGATAATTTCCAAATTATAACAATAAATTTGGCCATAAACAGAAGCATTTATTAATCACTTATTTATATGTCGCCTGTATGCTCTGTGGCAGTATCCTTCTCTGTTTTCATAGCTAAGTATATTAGAGTGACCTTTGGTTTTGACCTTTGAAATGTACAATAACCTATATATCTAGTCAGAGAGTTATGGACAGTTACATTATTTAATAAACCACTAGATAGCTATTTTTTTTTACAATTCTTGCTTCATAAACATTTTGTCTGGATTCTATCTCCCCAAATATTTCAGATACTTTTTAGAAATTTAACCTGTCCTAATTTTGTACTTTGAGAAAATATACATGCAAAGTGGCACTTTCTTGTGTAATTATTTGCTGTTATCTAGAACTTTATTATTTAATTATTTTCTATATTTTGTATTTTCTATATCTTATGCTTAATTGACACCTATGTAATTATGATTTAATAGAGTGGGCAAAGCCTTCTCTTCATAAATATGTATGTAACTTTAGCTCTGATAACTTCATGGCAAAAACAAAACCTGGCATAACTTCCTACTTTTACATCAGATTGCTTTTCTCATAGACATTGTCTTGTAGCTCCACATTTATTGTTCATCTACATCATTTATTTACCCTAGAAGTATTACAAAAAGTTGCACAGATATCTGTTTTTGCCCTTACTTGCAACTCTTCTTTTCCTCTTTTTCTAATTATCTTCAATAAGAATGAATAATCACTTGCAGATTTCAATGTTGAAACCAATATTACTGAAAAATAGATGGAGAAATCAATGACTATAAATATATTCTTAGGTTAGAAAAATATTATCTTGGATAAGGATCACTGGATTATTTTGGTAAAATGACTTCATTCTACTTTGTGGAACAGGTGAATTATTAAAATAATGATTCCTGCCCTCAGTGAATTAATTACCAAAAGAAAGAAAGAATAAATCTCTTCTTTTTTATAGGCTTTATATACATGTACTTAGTCATATTCTGATTTTTATCCATCTTTATTTCAGGATGCAAAGTTTATTTTGTGTTCTATGAAGTGTGGTGGGAACAGGGAGTGAGGTATTTTAAAGCGTATTATCTCAACGGCTGGATGAATTAAAGTAGAAGTAGGTGAGAATCTGATTATGGTCAGGTATGTGGGTAGGGGCAAATTAGCTAAAGTTTATGTTATAACTTTACATATACTTTATGGGGGATGATGATAAAGTTCTAAAATGGTAGTGCTAGTTGTACATATCTGCAGGTATAATAAAATCCATTGAGCTGTACACTCTAAGTGAATTTCATGGTATGTGAATTTTGTCACAGTAAATTTCTTTAAGTAAAAAGAACTGAAAGAAAAAAATAGAAGAGGAAAAGCTAAGATCTGAGCTCTCTGGAAGTGAGTTGGTAGAGTTCATTGTGTGGACATTTGATCACACATATTTTCCGTCTGTTGGCATTTTGTATTAAGAAAATTTCATGAAAAACAAAGCACACATACACTAAAAGTTATATAAATGTTATTAACATGTAATTTCAAAATACATGTTTTACATACTTCATTTTAATGCTGGAGACTTAACTATAATACTAGATAATTGGTGTTCAAATCTGGCTGTATATGAGAATAACTAGAAAGCTAGTTAAAAACTCCGATTTCTGGCTCTATACCAGATATTTTGGAGTAAGAATATGTAGGGTATTATCAAGAAGATAGCTGTGCTTTTATTAATATTGTCTGTGATTCTCATTCTATGGCCAGTCAGTCAACAATCCACAGAGTAGCATTTGGTCATCTCTGGGATAAATTCTTACCATGATTTACCTCAGGGTAACTACTAAATTGTCAGACAACATAGGTAGAAGGGAAACTAATTCTAAGACATATTTTAAGGAAATGTCACAGTATTTAAAAATATAACATCCCATGCTTACCTGGGAGGGGAGGCACAGTGATCACAAAGGCAGTTTTCCCAGGGCAAGGCTGACCCATTGCTCTCCGGATGTGCTGACCCCTGCGATTTCCCCAAATGGGGGAATTTTGACTGCATAATTTGTGGTAGTGGGGGACTGCATTCAGCTCTCCTCTGGAAAAAATATATGTAGCATCGCTTAGGAAGTAAGGGGCAAACTCAAAGGAGTTACACCAATTTTTTTTGACATAAGAATAAATGTTAGATGGCTAAGGTAATATTAAGGATATGATTTCTCTGGATTTTTTGAAACTTCATTGTATACCTGAGAGAATATTACAAGATTGATGGTGGATCAAAATAAATTTGATAGAGACTTTTCATGGATTTCTAGAAAATTGTTTATCAATCTTTGTAACTCTCACAGTGTAGAGTTGGACAAATCCCAGTAAAATTCTTACAAGAATATACACTTGTGTTTCAGTTCTCCTTTCCCACACACTAATTCTTTTATGCTCAACAAGAAAAAGAATAATGTGAAATATTAGCTTTTTAAATGCATATAGAAATGGAAAGTTACACATTGCAAATTCCTTACCATAATGAAGATGTAAACTTAATGTTTAAGGTATAATAGATATTGCTAAATTGTCATTGCCTTCAGGAATGGAAGTACAGCCTAAACTTTCCCTCTACTACTTTACACAAACAGTATTAAGCAATGACTATAATTATAAATGCTTGTTGGTTACTAAGCATTTCAAAAGTCTCCCCCCAAAAAAATATTGTCTCATATTACCAGGTTGTGTCAGCCATGAAATGTATAAGGCCTGAAATTTACACTACTGGTGTCATTTTTTTCAGATGCGATAATTATAAGAAGGACCATGTCAATGTGTTTACTCAGGTAGGTAGTATATCAGCCCATTAGGATATACTCATGGATAAGAATGACCAGTCATGATCTTTGGGGTACTTGTACTATAATGTACTTGGAAATTGCAGTTACATTTGCACTGAAATATTTTCAGCTCAAAATAATGCCCTCAGATTTAGACAAAAGTCCTAGAAATTATAATGATGATCTGAAAGAGATCTCTACCATCGAGGGGATAGAAGTTGTTCAAAACTAAGAATGCATCCTACTTTAAATCCTGGGATTTGAGCAATAATTCACTATATAACACAGATATTTACATTTTAAAATGCATATATTCTGATGAAACATTTTCTTCACTAACACATTCTTTTGACTGTTAAAAATAAGTTAAAAATATTGATGAAATTAATAGTATATTAATTCTGATTTTTAGAATATTAACCTAATTAAAGCCATTCCTCATGTACTCCATATTTTATCAAACAGCAATTGTCTTCCCAAAATAGAATAAAGTTACCAGCAGTGGCTTAATATTGATAAACTCCTGAGACCCTTTCTTGCTTTCATTCATTAATATCAACAATAAATTTCAACCACTTGTCAAACACTCTGATGCATAAATGTTTTAAATATCTATTATTTTATAACTACTAATTATGAAATTATCAATAAATTCTGGAACATGTACTTACCTCCTATAATTAAAAGTGAATATCATGGACTGGCTGGTGTAACTTAGTGGATTGAGCACAGGCCTGTGAAGCAAAGGGTAACCAGTTAGATTCCCAGTCAGGGCACATGCCTGAGTTGCAGGCCAGGTCCTCAGTAGGGGACACATGAGAGGCAACCACACATTGATGTTTCTCTCCCACTTTTTCTCCTTCCCTTCCCCTCTATCTAAAAATAAATAAATAAAATATTTTTAAAAACCTGAATATCAGCCCTGACTGGTGTGGTTCAGTTGGTTGGGCATCATCCCTATAAAGCAAAAGGTCACTGGTTGGGGTTGTATTCCTGGTCAGGGCACAAGCCTGGGTTGCAGGTTTGGTTCCCAGTCACAATGCACATAAAGAGGCAAATAATTGATGTTTTTCTTACACATTGATGTCTTTCTTCCTCTCTTTCTCTCTCCCTTATCCTCTCTCTTAAAATAAATAAATATTTTAAAAAATGAATAGCACTTCATTTTCTCCTTTTAAAGAGTGTATTTAAACATTTCACTGTTATATTAAGTGTACAGAATTTTAATTGGAAGTTTAAGATTAAAAAAACACAAATTACAATGTCTGAGAAAGAAGACATCTTCCTAAGGTGAAATCTTGGGAAAACAAAATGGCAATTTATATCCTTCACAATTTAGTTGTTCAATAACTATTTTCCCATATATTTATTTACTTGATTTGTATATAAAGAAATATGTGTATAAATTCTTAAATACATATATAAATTTGCAGAATAATTTAGAAATATCAAAAATTATTTAATGTTAGAACTATCTAAAATTATTGTTAATACAGCTGCCATTTTTGCCCATTTCTCATCTGTGTCTTAAATTATTCTAATAAGTAAATATTGAATCCATTATTTAAAAAGACAAAGAAAAGTAATCGATACAAATTTTTAATAAGGGAGGCAAGTGAACATTTGAGAATTTTTGGCAATTCCACAATTCACAACTAAATTCATGCTAGATATTTATGGAATGTATGTATCGGAATGTTTGACAAATGGCTAAAATTTGCTGTTTATCTTGATGAACCAAAGCAGGAAAGAAAGGACAAAATAAAAGGTAAGAAACAAAAAGACTGGGTCATTTATGGCTTTATGAAACATGAAAAGGCTATGAATTCAAGAGAATGAAAATTGAGCAGTATTTTAAGTTGGTATCTACTGGGGTTTATTTGCATGGGGGTAGCTCAAGACATGGCACCTTCCACCCCCCATGATAGAAGGATAACTAGAGGGTCCCTGGCCAGAAAGACTGTGTCTTGTTTTGGAAATGGATTGTTATTCCCACCTTATCCACTTTTGAGAGGGGCTTCTTGTCCTGGGACTGCTTCTTTCTTTCTGTGATTACACACTGAAGTCGTCAGGCATAGGACGCGTGCCTCCCTTGGGACCCCTTAAAACAAGTCTTGCACTAAGGGAGGCACAGTCCTGCTGGCTGACAGGCTGCTGTCAGAGCTCCCTGTGCTGTCAATAATCAAGGCTACCTCTGCTCCATCCAGTCCCCCTTGTGGAATTTTCGGCTTATCTGAGCGAACAGTGGAGGTCCTAGGCCTTGACCTCCTGCATTACAATTTGTATCACCACTTCCTGGTATGGGACTTAGAAACCTCCAAATTGTGGTCAGTTCTAAGTCTACCTCAGTCAATCCCTCATGTGCAATTATTTTTCATGTCTTGTTGAATTTATAATACAATATCCTCAAATATATCTCATTTCAGTATTTTTTAAAATTTTCTTTAGTCAAATCTTCTCTAATTCAGTATTTAATCTTCCTCTAGATATGGATTTTTAATTTATAAACTAATACTGCAATTATAAATGTATTTTGTTTTTTCTTTTATAGAAAATGAACATTTGACTGGCTTTGTAAAAGAATGGGTTGTATAAGTTATTTTTTTCTGTACATCTTCTTTAGAAATTTAAAATAACCACTCAACTGTTTTGGGGGTTTTGGACCCAAGCTGATTAAGACTGGGCTTTTTCATGACTACATATATAATAATTTAAAATATACTTTTATTCCAAATTGAAGCAGAGTCATCAAAGACATTGAATATAAGATAACGTATTTGACTACCAGACAATAAAGGATATTTTAGTTACTCCTTGATTAAGTTGCTTCTTGTATAGAGAATACAAGTAGGTTTCACCAATCATGCCTCTCCTAAGCTTATACAACCAATGATAAAATATTACACATACATTTTTGAGATTCCAAATTGCATTATTTTGACCTGCTGTCAGGGATAGGTTATTTTTCACTTTGATCAAAGGAAGGCTACCACAGACAACCTTTTATCTTTATGCCATTTAGTTTTTGCTCCTTTTACTTCATAAAAAGTGAATTTATTACCATATATAACCTGTGGCAGGCTCAGCTGGCATCTATATCCACTTGAAGAGATTTGTTTTTCTAACCATCAGGTCAAGGGTGCTTATTCATGGACTGTGGCCAATACATTGGAGCATTTTTTATTAACTGTATTGGGGTGACATTGGTTAATAAAATTATACAGGTTTCAGGTATACAATTCCAAAATACATCATCTGTGTGTTGCATTGTGTGTTCACCACCCCAAGCTGAGTCCCATGTCATCACCATTTATCCCCCCTTTTGAAATTTAAAGTTATTATAGTTAAAATGAAGGTAATATTTAGTTGAAAACTTCCCAAAAAGGAAGATTTTATGTTCTTTAAGCCATTAGATTTCTTCCTTACCATAGAAATTTCTTTTTGTTAATAATTGACATTATGTTTATTCCATAAAATTCTCTTTACTTTTGTGTATCGTTCCTGTTGCTGCTGGTAGAAGTGGGCTCTTCTGAGGTGTTGTGAGAAATTTCAAAGGACACACATGTGGAAGAGTCTAAGCGTAGTGATAAGACTTTATTCAGGTAAAGGGAAATAATACAGGTTTGGGGATGCGGAACCAGCAGTTTCTAGCAGCAGCTGCTGCAAAACTGGTAATTTTCACATATGTTCTTGGTTCTCAGTAATGAGTAAGGTGCTGTTCAAACCATTCGATGCAATTCTTGATTCTTCCAGGCCTGAGTTGAGCCCTCCCCTTAACCAACCTCTTTCCCGAACTTCTTTGGCTCTGTGCTCCTTATCCAATATGATAGTTTTCCTTTATTACCCCAGGCTAGATTAAGACTCTTCATGTCATGATTTTGGCTACTCCTATAAGCACCTGAAAGTGGAAACACCTTGCCCTGTGCCACCTGGACTTCAATTGCTTATGTCCAAAAGTTGTGTTACATCATCTGGTTTCTACTGTGCACATACCTAGCAGAGGAATTTCCCCTCCTCCTCTCTCCAATAATCCAGGACTTGTCTATTAGCACCCCCAGGGAGGCTTTCCTGCCCACCTAGATGATCAAGTCACCTAGAGTGTATGAATGAGTCTGTAAACATTACAGCTTCTTAGTAAGCTTAATGGAATGTTGTCTTAATATGTGATTAAGTTCCAAGTTTTTGAACTTAACATGTAATTCAACTCCCTAGTTTATCAAGCTCAGTGTCTGATTCCCTTTGCTTCTCATCTTTAGCAATAACTTTGCTTCTCAATTTTATTAGTAACCTACACCAACACTATGATAAAAAAGAAACATTTTTAATTTTTTTCTTTTTCTGTAGTTTACTATTTATTATTTATTATTTATTTTTATTATAGCTTTCCATCACCATTTAATTCCCCCATATATTCACCTAGCACATGTTGCATTGTTATAAATAAAACTGGAATAAATGACCAACGATACATATGTATGAAATAAACAGTAAAAACATGTATGTGCTCTGCATGTCCTGCATATTCTCCATAAATGTGTAAATGTAGAAACATAATACTTTATTTTTCTAATATGATATGTAAGTTGGAGTTGTAGACTGGAGACTTATGTATAAGGAATCAAAGTTATACATTCACATCAAAGAATTAATGGGAGAATCATTGTGGATGAGCAAAAGAGAAAATAAAAATCAAAAAAAGTTTCATTTGGTTACAGAAGAATGAAATGATATACACAGGATTCAGAGACAAAATATGGCTTTAGCATATTTCACCAGTTCACTATGCCTCTACCACCTGCTTTTACACATTTAAGTTTAGTACATCTGGACACTTTCTGGTCATAAGTATAGAGTAAGTTGTATGATTTACAGGCTGAAAATTTAGGGAACGAGTCATCATAGAAGGATTGGGCAGAGGATAGATGTGTTTGTGTATGTAAAGTCCTTTCTTGTCCCTTAGCCTCTAATCACTTAGGTCATTATAAATATAAACTTGAAGGCATATTAACGGTCCTGTGTAGTTCTCTTATTTAAGCCTCTAAAATATAGGTGCCGTGCATTCACTGTGACTATCACGCCCTCTTTGATGACTTAAAACTCTGTGCTCTTATTACCAACTTTACAAATGGAAAACTATGCCAGTACGAGAAAAATACTTTTGGGCTTGATTAATGTATAACTTACACTTGAACTGCAAAAAAAAAAAAAAAAAAAAAAAAGACATAAGAAAGGCCTTTTTCTTAAGAAAAAAATAAAGAAAATAGGTTAACTGTTATTGGATTTGCTATTTAGCATATTCAG
>PVKM010047488.1:0-11436 GCA_004027735.1 Carollia perspicillata
TGCTAAGCAAAATAAAGGAAAATGCACAGGGAACCAATAGTGATGGGAAGGAAACTGGGACTCAAATCAACGGTGTGGGCCAGAAGGAAGAAAGAAACATTCAACCAGAAAAGAATGAAGAAACAAGAATTCAAATAAATAAGGAGAGGCTTAGGAACCTCCAGGACATCTTTAAATGTTCCAACATCCAAAATTTTAGGGGTACCAGAAGGAGAAAAGGAAGAGCAAGAAACTGAAAACTTATTTGAACAAATAATGAAGGAAAACTTCTCCAATCTGGCAAAGGAAATGGACTTACAGGAAGTCCAGGAAACTCAGAGAGTCCCAAAGAAGTTGGACCCAAAGAGGAACACACTAAGTCACATCATAATTACGTTACCCAAGATTAAAATGAAGGAGAGAATTCTAGAAGCAGCAAGAGATGAGGGGACAGTCACCTACAAAGGAGTTCCCATCAGACTGTCAGCTGATTTCTCAAAAGAGACCTTATAGGCAAGAGGGGTCTGGAAAGAAGTATCCCAAGTCATGAAAGGCAAGGACCTACATCCAAGACTGCTCTATCCAGCAAAGTTTTCATTTAGAATGGAAGAGCAGATAAAGTGCTTCTCAGATAAAGTCAAGTTAAAGAAGTTCACCATCACCAAGCCCTTATTGTATGAAATATTAAAGGGATTTATCTAAGAAAAAGAAGATAAAAATTATGAACAGTAAAATGACAGCAAACTCTCAGTTACTAACAACCACACCTAAAAAACAAAATAAACTAAGCAAACAACTAGAACAGGAACAGAACCACAGAAATGGAGACCACATAGAGGGTTATCAACAGGGCACAGGGTGGAGGAGAGGGAGAAAAAGTACAGAGAATAAGTAGCATAAATGGTAGGCAGAGGGAGTAAAAAACAGAAAACTGTACTTGAACAACAATTAAAATTTTAAATAATGGTAGGTAGAAAATAGACAAAGGGAGGTTAAGAATAGTATAGGAAATATAGAAGCCAAAGAATTTATATGTATGACCCATGGACATGAACTAAAGGCATGGAATGTGGGTGGGAGGGGGTGTGCATGGCAGAGGGGAATAAAGGGGAGGAGTGGGACAACTATAATAACATAATCGATAAAATATATTAAAAACAAACAAACAAAGAAGTGCAGAATTCCAGGCCCCACTCCAGACCTACTAAGTCAGGGACTTACTTTAACAAGATTTCCAGGTGAATTATAAATACATTAAAATTTGAGGGGCCTTGATATAACAATTCCCAGATTCAATTCCCTTAACTCCCTTCACATCTCACAGAGCCATGAAACTGCTTCCTCCCACCCCAGCAGAAAACAAGAGGTTTTCGCCTTGGCCAAGTTGAACCTGAGAGCTCCCAGACCAGCATAACTGAAGACAGCAGGAAATGGCAAAGAACAGGGCTTCTGCCCAAATCTACTCAGTGAAGAACAAGGCATGCACGCCTTTATCCTGTTCAGCCCAAAGTCTAGCATCAGGCTTCCATTCCCAGGCAGAACATTAGAGTTTCCCTTTACGAGAGAAATCAACTAGCTCAAGAGGTAAGACCTACATGTGCTGGTATTTGGAGCTTCCCAATTAAGAGTCAGTTCATCACCTTATCATCTCTACAGTCAAAAGACAGCATGGCACACAAATGTGACCCAAATCAGAGAAGTCTGCATTCTTTCTCTCAAATTAATCTCTGGCCCAGCACGTACAATAAAAATGGCAAATGCTTCAACCATTGATAATGGCTGTCTGTGGAGTCAGGCAGGATAAAAAGATGTCATTTATTTGCAGTGCATTCCACCAGTCTGGTAGAAGATGTAGTCATAGAAGTGATAACATTATATTAACAGCCTACATTTGAGAAATTGTGATGTGTACTTTCCCTGAATTACCTCATCCAATCCTTAAGACTGAGGTTAATACAACTATCATCCCTTTCCCTAGGTAAGGAATTTGAGAGTTAAAGGGATTAAACGGACTACTAGGTAAAATGGCAGATGGAATATCTCCCTATCCCTTTTGCTTCCTCCAGAAGCAGCACTCATTCTGTTTAAATGAGATAGTGTAAACAGAAAACGTGGCAATATTTTGGGGAACTGATAAATAAATTGAGAGTGATAAATGACTTAGCAGTTCCAAGAACACTAAATCTCAAAAAATAAAATAAAATAAAAGTCAGTGAACCAATCTAACTCATAAAGCAGAATCTCTGCAATGATCAAGAATTAGAGTTCCAGGTTTTTCTTGAAGTGAGGGTGAACAGGGAAGAGTGACTGAAAATAAGGATTGGCTGAAACTTTTGTTTAAGAAGTAATCAGGTAACTTCACATCCTCCTCCACTCTTGCCCCTCTCTCATCTAGGAGAAAAGACTGATTCATTCTCAGGGTGGAGAACCAGCACAAGAATCCATGACTTGGGGACACTAGGTACAGCTGAGAGCACGAGTACCATACTGAAAACAGACTTACCTCCTTGGGCCACAGAACACTGACAATCAAGCATTCACCCTCCAGGCAGGAGATTGTAGGTATCCCTACAACCCTACTAGAGTCTGACTAATCCAAGAGGAAAGTCCTAAAGACACTGACTCCAGAGGTTCTCCAGTAAATAGATCTCTCTACTGGTAAGTTGCAGTGACAAGCCATGTTTATGGGTTTAGAGCTGCCAATCCACTTTAAATAATACGCAATTATTCACGAAAAGATTGGGGAAGCTCAGAATATGTGGAAGTATTCAATACTGGCTAGAATATAAGGGAAGAGACTCCCCCACACATGACTAGTAAAAATTTAAATTGGTGTAACCTCTTTGGAAAGCAATCTGATTGACTATACATTTCACAGCAATTTAACTACCAGGAATTTACCTCTCAGCAATTTCATTAGCAATTTACTTGCAAAAATAAGCCAAGCTAAATATGCAAAGATGTTCACTGAGACATTTTTTTATCATAAAAACCAAGGAAAAACTTTACCACCAATAAAAAAAAAACAGTTTAAGAAACTAGGTCCATTCATGAAATGGAATACTATGCAAGCCTTACAAAGAATGAAGTAGATCTATATGTGTTGATACAGTGCTATCTGCAAGGTATACTGAAAAGTCAAAAGAAATAGCATGCAAGAAAGCAAATATAATATACTACCATTTCTATGTAAAATATGTATGCATATTATATTTACACCAACGTACTTATTTATATATACCTACATCTATGCTTATACTTAAAAAGAAAATGTTGGATGCATTTCTGGAAATTGTTAACAATAACTACATCTGGAAAGAGGAATTGTGGGTGTGGGATGTGAGAGATTTGTTTTTCATTGTATACATGTGATTGATTTTTTTTACCATATGCATGTATTTTTTCAAATTAAAAAACAAAATATTAAAAGGACATATTTAAAAGTTGTGTGTCTTTATTTGAAGCATTAGCTGCTATTAGAAGTAACAGATTCCTAATCTATATCCTGGACCTCAAACTCTCCCTTGACACTGGGACATGTAAAATTAAAATTCAACCAGCCTAAAACTAAGCTCCTGATCTGGCTACCACTACCATCAAACATGCTTCTGTTCCTACATTTCCTAATTTCACCACCTGTCATCCAGCCTCTTGAGTCAGAAACCTGGAAATTACACAAGACTCCACCTTTCCCCTCACCCCCTACATTCATTCAGTCAACAAATACCATCAATTCTACCTCTTAACTTGCTTATGAATCTCCCAATCAGCCATCCCCCCTGCCTTAATTCACACCATTATCATACCTCCCCCAGATCACTGTCATGTCCTTTTTACTAACTCTGCATTCACTATCTCTTGAATCCATATTCCACAGAACTGGTCTTTCGATAGCCCCAATTTGACCAGCCATTCTCCTGCTTCAAATCCTTCAAATCTTTGTCTTCTTACCACATAACTGTGACCTGCTCCCCGCCTGCCTCATCTACCTCCTCTCCACCCGTTATTTCCCTTCCCCTTCAACACACAACTTACCGCTCTAAATATCTGCAGGCTCTGCAGTCACACCAGCCAGAGCCCATGTCGTTCCCTCTTCCTGAAGTGTTTTTGTTCCCTCCTCTATCTAATTCCCGTTACTCGTTTATGATGCTTTACTTGGTACCTTTACTCTGATTACGTACCTCTTTATATGGCCTCTTTTATCTTCCTATCCTCAAATTTTAGCACAGTTCCAGAGCATCATGGGCTCTCGAGTAAATATTTGTTGAATAAAGTAAGCTAGAAAAGCCAAATATTCTAATGTGGGTAATGACAATTCCTCCAGCCTAAAATAAGGTCTTCTTTGAAAATAGTAATTCCTGTCAATGCATCTTAAAAAAAAAATACAGCTTTTTTGTTTAGATTTTTATTTATTTATTTTTAGAGAAAGAGGAAGAGAAGGAAAAAGAGAGGAGGAGAAACATCAATGTGTGGTCGCCTCTCACACACCCTCTCCTGGGGACCTGATCCACAACCCAGGCATGTGCCCTGACTGGGAATCGAACTGGCAACCTTTTGGTTCTCAGGCCCATGTTGTTCCCTCTTCCTGAAGTTCAATCCACTGAGCCACACCAGCCAGGGTTCAATGCATCTTTTGATTTCTGTTGATAAGACTTATTCTCCTAACTGACATCTTAAAATACCTATGGTCAATATTTTTTTATGTGTACCTTAAAAATTAAAGTAGCCACACTACATGGAGAGGCCCACTGAGATGAATTATCAAGAGATGTGACAAAATTGGTATACATGGCTCAAATAAGAAAGTAATGGCTGTCAGCCAATGAATGTTAATATAAATGTTATAAAATATGTTACAAAAAATGTAGCTAGCTTTTTAAAATTGTGACAATGCCCATAAGGGAAAAACTCCAATTCATTTAAGCTAGGATATATTATAGATGTAGTAAATAATGTTTGCTAGAACAACAGAATCAGAAAAAGACAATTCAAACTATATAACGCTCTATGTAAAATGTAAAACATTTAAACCTCAATTCATTTCCCTGTTGCCTAAATGTCCTGTACTTGCAGAAACATTCTCCATCACCTTGACAGTTTTCTTTTGTATACAAATTTTATTTACCTGAATTATTAATGCTGCTTTTGTTTGTGCCAATATCTTAATTTCTATCTCTTCATTCACCTGTCACGAGTGTTCTGATTCACATTTCAGGAGATGATAAACAACATATTTCTGGGAAACTGGGTAGTGTCAACAGTGTTTTTGTACTGCTAGAAGATTATTCTGTTCTCCCAGTTTTCAAAAAAATGAGCATTTCTCCTTTTTTATAAACTGTCAATCACTGAAATTATACTTTAAATTGAATTGAATGGATAAAAGAAAGACTTTAAAATATGGATTGTGGGTCAGACAAGAAAATATAGTACATAGAGACTCAGTGAGCTAGCAGTCCGCAATATAAAATATGTGCCTACAGAAATAATTCCTCAGGCCAATAATAACAAACACCAATTAGTAATGTTCAATAGAATATTATTTTAGTTGTATAGCTAAAATCTTCATATTTTTACTAGCATTGCCCCGTACAGCATATGATGTCCATGCTCAAAACCTGCGTAATTTAGTAAGAAGTTTTGCTGAAACAAAAGTTATGAAGAGAAAGTAAGACAAGGGTTGAGATTACAGCAAGACAAACTACTCAACTTTAATTGAAAAGGAGAGGATATCAGTCTGTCAGATCTTTAAAAAATATGCTTGTAGTTTTCTCTGTTTCATTCTACAATGAACTAAATTGTAATGATTGAAAAAGGAAAGAAAGCAAGTCCATCTTTTTGCAAAAGTCTCTTGCAGTTTTTTAAGGAAGAATGATGCCTCACCAATTGCCACTGAATCACAAAGATTCACTTGAGATGTTAGGAGACCATATATACAAACACCCTGTGATTGCAAACAGACAAGCCTGTTGGGAAGAAAAAAGTATTCTGTCTTTGATTTATTTTAGAATGACAATACGAAAGGGACAGTAATATGTATTTTATGCCCTGTAAATTCACAGTGGGGTTTTAAAGAGGTAAAAATCTTTGAACTAACAAGGGTCCATCACTGTGCACTTTATTCTTCACAAGCGCCTTATAAAAGAAATCATGCTAGATGGATGGACCCGCTGGCTTTTGACACTACACCTTTAGTAACATAACCCATTTCCAGGCTGTGTCATCCCAGCCAGAAAAGACCACATCATTGACTCCTCTTGGACCTCTCCCCTTATCGCATAGAGCTGTCTTCAGTCCGATGCCCTGTGAAAGCCCTCACTCATCGGCTTACATCTGAGTGTCTCTTTGTACTAGTTGCAAGCCCTGAAGTCTACAGGCTGCATTACATTGATTAAAGTAGTCCCGAAGACTACCTCAGCTTTTACACTGCCCTCAGATTAAAGACCAAAAAAGCTTCCTTTGTCAGAGGATGTTTTAGTTTTGGTTGGGGAAGTAATTTGGATGAGGTGTTGGGTATTCTGGATTTTTTTTCCTGGTTTCATTTTATTTTCTCTGTAATTTTCAGAGTTCAACAAAAATACAAAGTTTTTTCCATCAGAAAAGGAGAGGAGGTTTTTACTACAAGTGATTTCTAATAATTCCTTTGTTCCCTAAAGACAGCACTTACAGCTGCTGAGACTGAAGGAGCCGTCACTGTGTCCTGAGGAGGCATTCATCTTGGGCCCTGGGAAATAGGCCCTGTGGACACACAATGGAAAGGAAACGGCTCCTCAGTCAAATATAAAATCTAAAAGAAAACTGGAGGTCAAGAAATCACATAGTCTACATGTGAACCGATCAAAGAAATATCAAGGAAACAAAATGACACACAGCACACTTTGAGTGTCTGTTTTGTGCCCTAGTAGGACAAGTAAAGTAAAGCACAGCAGTTGGGAACCTGAGTACAGGAGATGAACCTCTGGGTTATTCAACCAGCCTCACCAGTTACATGACCTTGAGTTCAGCTTTCCTGTCTGTAAAAACGAGGATCATAATGGTATCTAACTTTTAAGAAAAAAGTTACCTTAAGTATTTAACACAATACCTGGTGTACAGTACACACTCACTACAGTTTAGCAATTATTGTTATTCTACATAAAATACGTTCTGCAGTTCAACAAAGCAAATTTAGATATAGCATCTGGTATAGTTTGAGACACTAGGCTTAGCCCCGAAAGATCTGACCTCAGTAGTGTGCTCAGCTGGTTGGGTGTCATCCCACAGAGAGAAAGGTCACTGGTTTGATTCCTGATCGGGGCACAGGGCATGTGTGAGATGCAGCCCATCGATGTTTCTCTGCCTGTCTTTCTCCTTCTTCCTCTCTCTAAAAATAAATAAATAAAATCTTTTAAAAAGAAAAGAAAACTCTGGAATGTCTTCTATTTAAAAAATAAAAAAGGTCTGGGCTTTAGTTCTGGTTCTGCCATTTACTTGCTGTGTGACTATAAGCAAGTTTTGAGACCTCAGTATCTTCATCTGTGAGATGAGGGAGTTAAACTGGACTGAAGTTTCATGTACCCAAATGCCACCTCAGCAGCACCAGTCTATGGGTGCAGAACTGAGTTACTGCAGTAGGTCAGTCAGTAATTTGAATAGCTACGTGTGGTGCCAGAGGGGTACTAGATTCACCAGGGGGATCACTTCGTAAGTTATATAAATGTCTAATCACTAGGTTGTAGGCCTGAACCTCGTATAATATTGTATGTCAATTGTAATTTTAAAAAATTAATAAATGACTGCTATTTCCCCAAATCCTGTTCCACTTGGCTAAAAGAGAATTTTATTTCTCTTTCCTAAACCTACATTTCTATAAACTTTCCCATTTCAGCAAATAGCACTGCCATTCATCTAGTCTCTCATGACAAAAAACTTTGAGATCATCCTTGATAACTCTCTTTTTTCTGTAATCCATGTTAAATCCAGCAGCAAGTCCTACTGGCACTTACCCACAGTAAATATCCAGAATTTGACTGCTTCACCTTATGTCCTCAGCTGTCTCACTTCATAGATTATATGAGTTGTTATATTCTATATTATTACTTTTTTATCCAAAATGTGTGTATTTGGATGTTTCCCCACTCATCTTGATTCAGGGTGCTTTCAGTGCTGCTTCCATCTGAAGGATCAGCCTCCGTCAGCCTTGCTTCTCCCCCTGTAGGCTGACAGAGGACAGGGGAGCAGCCAACACACAAAACTGCCGTCTGTGCGCGGCTGAAGACGGCGGGGATTTTATAGCATCCTGGGCACTTCACACCCGTGGAATAGGAACTGGGGCCCTGCCCCAGGCGCTTTTTCTTGTGTTTCGTCTTCTCCTCTTCTGGAGAAGGATGAAGGAGACCCTTAGTGAAAGGCATGTTGTCATGGGGAGGTCATTACCACCAGAAAGCTATATAAATTATTACTTTTAACATTTCTCTATACTGCTACAATCTTAGAACACTTAATTCTATTTAATCCTCTTTATTTTTGCATTATTTTGTTATGCATTTAGCTATATATCTATTTAAAAGTCTAAGAAACATTACTACTATTGTTAGGTACAGTCAATATTCATTTGTATTTATCTATGTATTTGCTTCTTCTGGTATTCTTTATTCCCTCTTGAGTTTATATGCTTCTTTTTGAAGAACTTCCTTAACTATTTTCTATTAGTACAGGCCCAGTAGCAACAAATGGTTTCCATTTTTGTATGAAAATGTCTTTATTTCATCTTACTTTTTAAACTTTATTTTCATCAAGTACTGAATTCTAGCTTGACAGTTATTTTCATTCATCATGCTAAAAATGCTATTCTATTGCCTTCTGACTTCCAGGGTCTTAATTGAGAAGTTGGATGTAAGTCTAATTGATGTATTGATTTTTTAAAAATAAATTTTATTGATTATGCTATTACACTTTTCCCAATATTTCTCCCTTTGTCCCCTCCACCCGGTATCCTGCATTCCCTCCAGCAATCCTCCCCTCAGTTCATGTCCATGGGTCATGCATATAAATTCTTTGGCTCTTCCATTTCCTATACTGTTCTTAACATTCTCATCTATTATGTACCTACCAATTTGTACTTCTTAATTCCTGCATCTTTTCCCCCATTCACCCCCTTCCCCTTCCCAACTGAGGACCCTCCAAATAATCTCCTTATTGGCGATTCTGTTTCTGTTCTGCTTGTTTGCTTAGCTCATTTTTTTTAGATTCAATTTTGATAGTTGTAAATTCATTGCCATTTTAATGTTCATCATTTTTCTTATCTTTCTTAAGTATATCCCTTTAACATTTTATATATAATGCTTTGGTGATGATGAATTCCCTTAGCTTTACCTTGTCTGGGAAGCACTTTATCTGCCCTTCAATTCTAAATGACAGCTTTGCTGCCTAGAGTAATCTAGGTTGTAGGTCCTTGCTTTACATCACTTCGAATACTTCTTGCCAGTACTTCTAGCTTGCAAAGTTTCTTTTTAAGAAATCAGCTGACAGACTTAATGGGAATTATTTTCTAGGTAATTATCTGCTTTTCTGTTACAGCTTCTAAGATTCTTTATCTTTAATCTTTGGCATTTTAATTATGATGTGTCTTTGATTGGATGTCTTTGCATCCATCTTGTCTGGGACTTTCTGTGCTTCTTGGACTTGTATGTCTATTTTCTTCACCAAATTAGAGAAGTTTTCTTTCATAATTTTTTCAAATAAGTTTTTGATTTCTTGCTCTTTTTCTTCTTCTTCTGGTAAACCTATGATTCAAATGTTGGTATGTGTGAAGTTGTCCCAGAGGCTCCTTACCCTATCCTCATTGTTTAATTTTTTTTTCTTCTTGATGTAATTATTGAATGCTTTTTTCTTTCTTATGTTCCAAATCATTGATTTGACTCTAGGCTTCATCCACTCCACTGGTGAGTCCCTGTAACATTTTCTTTATATCACTTACTGTAACCCTCATTTCTGCTTCGCTCTTTTTTTTATGCTGTTGAAGTACTATGAGCTCCTTGAGCATCCTAATAACCAGTGTCTTGAACTTTGCATCTGATAGATTGCTTATCTTCATTTTGTTTAATTCTTTTTCTGGAGTTTTGATCTGTTCTTTCATTTGGGCCATATTTCTTTGTCTCCTCACTTTGGCAGCCTCCCTGTCTTTTTTTCTATGTATTATTAGGTAAAGCTACTTTGACTCTGTCTTAGTAGCATGGCCCATGATAGAAAAGCACACCTTTAAGTTGAATGGGGCAGAGCCTTAGGTAATCACCTGGATGGCGCAACCTGTGTGAACCAGGCTAATGGAGTCTCAGAAATGTTGTTGCCACTCTGTAGCTCGGTGTGGGGGAGGGCTCAGAAAAAGGGCCATGGCCACTGCCTAGCCTTTGGAGTCTCCTAGCACTTACCCTAATGCCAGGCACTTCAGTTTCTCCCAGTATCCCACTGATGCCCATCCAGCTGCTGCCCCAGTGCTGGAGCCCAGAGTGAGCAAGTCTGTGTAAGTCCTAAGTCTGCTGTAGGCTGTTTGAGAGGAGGCACCTGAGAGTCCTGCAATTTCTTCCACTTTCTGAATCCCCACTGGTTTTCACAACTAGAAGTTATGGGGACTTACCTTCCTGACACTGGAACCCTGGGCTGGGTGGTCTGGTGTGGGGCTGAGACCCCTTACTCCTGAGGTATCCCTCCTGATTTTCACCCACCACATGTGGGTGTGGGACTGCCGCTTCCATCTCTCAGCTTCTCTCCATCCCTCCTACCCATCTGGATGAATGTGACTTCTTTACATCCTGGGTTATAAGACTTCCAGACAGCTGAATTTTCTGACAATTCTGGGTGATAGTTGTTTTGTAATTTAGTTATAATTTTTGTTGTTGTATGAATAGGTGAATCATGTTGACCTATGTGTCCATCTTGACCAGAAGTTTGGTTGTTTTTTTTTAAAGTAATGTCTTTGGCCAAATTTAAGCCTTTCTGTACCTAATTAGTTTGCAGTAGTTTTATGTATAAATGCCAGCTATTGTTTTCAATGTATTTGTCCTGCTTAAATCTATGGATTCATGTCTTTAATCATTTGAAAAATTCTTAATCATTAACTTATTGAATATTAATTATTATCTATTCTCTCCTCCTCTCCTTCTGGGACTTCAAGTACTTGTTCCTTTCAGAAAGTTCCATATGTTCTTATCTGCTCATTTTTTCCATTATTTTTATCTCTGTGCTTCTGCTTGGGTATTTTCTATTTGCTTGTTTTTCAGTTTAAAAAAAATAAACAAGAACAACAAAACATAGTCTCCAGATGATGGTATCTTTCTCCAGAAAGGCTTTGCTATCTCTAAAACCAAAAAGGACAGCTGTCAGAGGGTCTAATCATCACAAGACAATTACAGATTGACTGGGTTGAGGCTATTAAGAAGTTTTGGTAAAAACTCAAAAAGCTTTGCTTGAGTCTGTTGTAGG
>PVKM010047489.1:0-11438 GCA_004027735.1 Carollia perspicillata
GCAGTTGATCCAGTTCCCCGGTGGACGACAGCAGCCTGCCTCCAGCTCCCCAGTACAAAAACACCGCAGTGGGCCACCTGGGACTGTGTGAGAATTCCCGTGAGATCTGTGTGCTAGGTGATGGAGCCAGTGAGTTCTAAATTTTGCTAATGCTGCCAGAGACTTGTTCAGAGAAGTGGATCCAGCTCCCCACCACGGCCCCCCGCCAGCAAGGGAGGGCCCCCCCACCCCGACAGTGTTGCTAAGTTTAGCCCTCCTGGTGGGGGTAAGAGGGTGCCTCGTGTGAGGTCGACTTCCTCTGATCACTGCTTGTCTGGAGATTGTCTTCCCACACTTCTTGGCCATTTGGCCTCCCCTCCCGTGTTTGCCTGATCACCAATTCCTGGTTATTTCCTTTTGACGTTGTTATTGGTGGTGGTGGTTTGTAGTCGACTTTGTATATTTGAAAGTCTGGATAGGTGTTCCCGAGTGTTTGACGCTGCAGCTACCTTCTCACCGTTTCTCACCAGCCCAGCAAGTTTCTCTTGTGTTTTTCACTAGCAGACGTGCAATGTAAAAACAGTGAACGACATGATCTGAGCAAATACCATGTGCCACGTGTGAGGTCCTTGTGTTAGTTTGAGCGCCCCGGTGGACCCGGAGACCCGGTACAGGTGTAAGCTGTGTGTTTGGGCAGTGAAGGCAGCCACTGCCAGGGAGCGGGTCCTAGCCCAGAGAAGGAGAGGCCGCCAGTAACTGGTGTGCTCTCCGGCAAGGCCCCACCGGGGTCGGTGGAGCTTAGTTCTGCTGGAGGCTTCTGGGAGTCGTGTGGAAGGTGTGGCTCTGAGTTACCCCACCCAGGAGGCAAGGGAGCTTCATTGGTTCAGTGTGTGTCAGGGGGTGGGGGCAGAGGGAGGGGGAGGCGGGCACCAACAGAAGCTCTAGCAGTAAGAGAAAGGTCTCAGACAAAGCAGAGCAGGTGCTTTCCGTCGCCCCACCTGCCAGGCACGCACCGAAACGGTGAGGGGCCCGGGGCAGGGGGCCCAGAGGGCCTGCCACCATGCTGTGTGTGCGTCATCCCGAGCCCACGGATCACAACACAGAAAACAAAGTAAACAAAAACAAAAACCTTCAGAAGCGGGCATGACCATGCCCATTTTTAAGGCATGGAACCAAGGGCAAAAGAGTAAGTTGCCTGAGGTTAGTGGCAGAGCCCTGATTCAAATAGTGATTCAAATAGATACAGAATGAGAGTCAGACTCAGCTGGGGAGATGGTCAAAGGCGGGTCCTAGGTCTGGAGGGAGGCCCAGAGATCTACCTTTTAAACAAACGACTGATACAAGGTATCCGTATGATACAAGGTATCTATTTCTGCACAACAAGTTACCTCAGTACTTAGCACCTTAAAACATGGAAGCACATCGCACACAATTTCCGAGGGTCAGAAGTCCAGGGGGGCTTAGCTGACCGGTTCTCGCTCAGGCCTCTTGCCGTTGCACTCGACGTGGCATCGCCCTCACTGGCCGTCGGTGGCAGAACTGTGCAGCGCCTTCACTGTGGTGGCGGCCCATGCACGACCTCACACATGCGATACAAGCTTACAGACCACAGCACACACACTCACACGCATGCGTACAGGTAAAATGGGAGACCCGAAGAAGGTCCGTGGTGGACTGTGTCAGTGCCACGGTCTCGGCGGTGACAGTGTGCTGTAGTTTTGCAAGATGTTACGACTGGGGGACCTGGGGCAGAAGGTGCACCAGGGCTCTCTGCGTGATTTCTTACAGCCGCGTGTGGGTTTACAACTATCTCCAAGTAAAAAGTTTACATTTAAAAAAGACTCAGGCAGGAGTTTCATAGCAACTTTCGTGATGGCCTTGAACTTAAAGCCTCCTCAAAGCCCATGAGACCCAAGAACGGGCACGGACATTAAGTTGCGTTCGCACAGTGGAGCAGTTTGTGACAGTGGGTGTGAACCAAGTGCAGCTGTTCTGTGCGCAGCGTGCATGAAGCCAGGCACAGAAGACCGCACATAGCGTGAGCCGCGCATGTAAGCACAGAGCCGGGCAGACGTCTGGGCCGCCGGGCGTCGGGGGGCAGGTGCTGTGGTGGGGCAACCTCTGGTGGAGGGGACAGGAGAAGGGGCCTCTGGGGCCCGGGGGATGTTCTCCTCTGTGGTCCGGGTGCTGGTCACGTGGGTGGGTCCCTTTGGGGAAATTCAAGGAGCTGTGCAGTTATAGTACGTGCCCTTGTCTGCCCGGGCGCATCAGCACCAGTTTTAAGAATACTTAACACAGAACCGACTGGCGTTACTTGGACGTTCCCAGCCACTTTGCATCACCGTGTCATTTCAGTTCTGGAGGGTGGTTCTGTTATCATCCCCCCGTACAGATGAGAGAACTGAGGTGAAGGGAAGTCGTTTTCTAGGGTCACCCAGCTGACCTGTGGGCAACCTGGAAGCCACCAATGCTCGTAGTCACCTTCAGGTTCGTAGGCGAGGCCAGGCCGTTGGCAACATCATTGAAAATGGACCTGTTCGCTCAGCCACGGATTATGGTCCCCGTAACACCAAGCATGGCCCTTTGCCCAAGTAAGGGGGGCCCCTACAAGGAGCACGTGTGAAATTCAGGCACTTTATCTTTTACTGGACAACCGGGGCAGGCCAGGGGTGAGGGGTGAACCGTTCATTGATAAAACATGCTAGTTAAACGGGGAGGCCTCCATTTACACCGCCAGGATTGTAGTTGACCATGGAAGTGTGAGAATGACCGTGATTAATGCACTTGCCCACAGCGTGTCCCTCTCGATGACGCTCCTGTGTGTTTAGTGGGAGCCCGTGTGGTGACTGCAGGCCGACCGATGGGACTCTCTCTCCAGCTGTTTCCCATCTGTGTCCTGGAGTTCCAGCCAGCCTGCTGGTGAAAACCTTCATTTCAGTCAACTCACGGCTCTTCCTCTTCCACCTTCGTCCTGGGCGGAGTGTCCAGGCCTTGGGTGCTCCGGTCATCTGTCCAGACCGGTACCCCTGGGACGACACCCTCTGGACGTGGCGGTGCACGCCAGCATTCTGCCACCGCGGCATCGGCCCTGATGTCCTCGTCCCTCCGTGGCTCACAGGCCTCCTCTGGACTGCCGTGTCCTCCTTGTTCTGGCCGCGAGGCTTTGCCACCAGGTTTTCTTGTCACTTCCTTCAGCGCCTTCTCCGAGGGCGTCAGGGATGTTCGACTAGACAGTGGAACCTCGCTTCGCAAACTGCATTCATTCCAGAAAACCGTCTGAGAAGCGATTTGTTCGAAAACAAAATCTCCTTGGTAGCCTGAGAGACGCACCGCTGATCACACGGGTGTTGGCCTCAAAGGGTGGTCGAGCCGAGACTGAGAACCGAAGGTTTGTTCGACAGCCGAGACGTTTTCCAGGAACAACTTGGTCGAGAACCGAGACGTTTGGGAACCGAGGTTTGACTGCTGACCACCCTGGGTGCCATCGGTGCCCCGCCCACCCGGGGCCCTTTCTCTGGGCGGGGCACTCATTTCCTGGGTGTGTGAGCCCTGGCAGCTAAACGTTCACAGCTGTGCTCCTCGAGAATCGCCCTCCGCCAAGGGGGTCTCGTGACCTGGGCTAGGTCTCCTGCGCCCCCCGAGGGCAGCCCATGGCCAGGACTGAATGCTCAGAGGGTGCAGAGGGTCTTGCTTTAGGATGGTGTGTTGATCTCCCCTCCCCTCGCACCAAATACCAGTGTCTTTCCCCGCACGAGATCTGCAGTCCTCCAGCACCAACTGGGTGACCCACAATGCAGTTCAGCTCTGACGCGAAGCACCCAGAGTTAACATCAGACTCCGTGAGGCTCAAGGTTCAGTCCCACGAGACAGCCCTGTAGGCCAGATGGCAACCACAGATGGAGGGGCCAGGCTGCCCACCCTTCCGCCTGGCCCGCTGCGAATTTAAGGGTTCCTTCCACCCCTCTCGGGTTCAGTGGTTCACTGGAGTGGCTCATAGAACTCAGGAGAGGGCTTTACCTACTACACTGGCTTATTATAGAGGATACAATTCAGGAATAGCCACACGGAAGAAATACGTGGTGCGAGGACGTGGGGAGGGAGGGGCTTTCACGCCCTCTCCGGGCCGCCCCCTGCTAGAACCTTGGTGTGTTCACCAGCCGGGAAGCTCCCCACCTCATCGTTTAGGGGTTTCTATGGAGGTTTCATTACATGGACACAATTGCTTAAATCACTGGCCACTGGTGTTCCAACTTGCCTCTAGCTCCTCTCTCCCCGCCAGAGGTCAGGGGGCAGAGCTGAAAGTTCCAGTCCTCCAATCCCCATGTGGTCTTCCTGGCCACCAGCATGCTTCCCGAAGCTCTGTGGGGCCCCGTCACCAGTTACTGTGTTAGTATACCAGAGACACTCTGACTGCGCTGGAGATCCCAAGGGTGCTCAGACCTCTGTGGCAGGAATCGGGAACAGAGGTTGAAGGCAGAACCAACTCTGTGGTACGTTCATGCTTCGGGGCTCCCTGTGGGATTGGGATGAAGCTAGACTCCGGGCGGGACCACATCCTGGCTGGGCTCTGTCCTCTGCCCCGTCTGGCTTGCTTCACTTTCTCATGGGTGTCTCTTAGGGCACACCCTGGATACGTGACTTCCGCAGGAATCCCCTCTTAATCTCTGAGTCTAAGGAACTGACGTGAGACCCTGCTCTGCCCCATGGGGCAGGGGATGCAGGGAAGCCTCAGGCACGGAAGCGTCCTCGGCCATTTCTCCTCTGTGTCTCCTTCATCCGTTCGGCACGTGTGCGTGCTCGTGAGGATGTTGGGGGGCGGGGCGGGTCTCTGAGACTTGCTGTCTTCCAGTCTCCACTTGGAAGTCAGCTGTAGGTTCCCTCACCTCTCCGATCCCTGCAGCTCTCAGACTGCTTCTACTGCTTAGGAGGCCTTGAGCTGCAAGTAAAAAAAGCAAGCACAAAGCAGCTTAAGGAATTTCTGGATCGCTCCCCCAGGCACCCAGAGGATGGGGGGACTCCCACGTTAACGTGGCCTAAGTCCCAGCTCTGACTCCTGGGTTCCTTTTGCTTTACCCCGTCCTCATGCTGGCGTCATCTTCTGACCAGGCAGAGGCGAGGGTCCAGGATGCGGCAGCCGTTCCATCTACAGCTCTCGTCCAAGGAAGGAGAGAAATAGAAGCTGATTCCTGAAGCTCCTTCAGTGGAGTAAGGACAGTCTCCCCTAAGATGTGTTGAGAAACCTCGCTTTGAATCTCATTGGCCACGTGGCCATTTCCGAGCCAGTCTGGTCCGGCCCTGGAGCTGGGGTGGGGCCTGCTTCCCGCCCTAACACCCCAGCTGTTTGTGGGAGGGAGACTGTGGGAACCGTGCATCCGGGCTTTCCTAGAGATGAGGGAGGGGCCCCCTCACGCAGGGTGGACAGCCGTCCCTGCCGACACGTGGCGTTGCTGTCTGCTTGTCTGCGGTGGAGGCAGGGCGCAGGCCGCTTTCCCAGGAACTCCTTCCTCTCAGGGTCAACGCCCGCAATCTCAGGTTGCCCGATCAGATACAGCCAGGACCCTCTGAGCGGTTGTGCAGCTGCACCGGTTAACCCGGTGGCGTGGGGCTTCTCCTTTCCTGCCGTCTTCACCAGCACACGGTGTGACCTAGCTTCCCAACCTCGGTATTGTTTTAATTTGTACTCTTTTGAGTTCTCGTGCGGATTCTCATTTTACCACATGCAGTTAGCCAGTCCGTTTCCTCTCCAGTGAATTATCTGTTCATCGATTTTGCATTTTTCTGGTGTATTTCCCGCCCTTTTCCTGTATATTCGAGACTGGGGGCTCACTAACTTCTTCTGCAAAGGGTGAGATATTAAGTGCATGGTGTGTCACCACCACTCATCCCAGCCGATGCCGCACAAAGGCCACCGGAGAGGGTGCCTAAACCGGTGGGCGTGGCCGTGGCCGTGTGCAGAAAAACTTCGTTTACAGAACAGGCAGCCAGCTGGGTCTGGCCCTGTGGGCTGCAGTTTGCCAGCTCTTCTCCTCCACGTTAGTCCCTTCATTTCAGACACTGCAGAACCTCCTCCAAGTCTTCACTCAGCTGTTAGCTGTGTCCGAAGTTTCGGGGCATTTTTGAACAAAATCCTTTTGATGTAATCAAGTTCATCCAATTATCACCTGAACGTTGTGTTTTAGGGATTATGTTTTTTTCTTTTCCTTTTTAAAAAACTTAATTTTTCTAGAGAGATGGGAGAGAGGAAGGGAGGGGGAGAGAGAGGGAGAGAACCACTGATCAGTTGCCTCTCGCCCCAACTAGTGACTGGGCCCACGACTCAGGCTTGTGCCTGACTGGGAATCAAACCGGCAACCTTTCGCTTTGTGGGACAACGCCCAGCCCACTGAGCCACACCAGCCGGGGCTGGGATCGTGTTAAGGCACCCTTCCTCATCTCAACAGCACAAAGACAGTGCACTCGTGTCCTTCCTGTTACCTCCCTATTTCTGCCGGCTTTCACAGCCACCGGGGCCTTGGGTCAGTCACGTGTTCCCATTTGTGTGCGCGATGGGACACAGCTTTATTTTTCTCTCCAGAGTGAGCTGCTTCCCTCACACCCCCAGTCGGACCAACCACCTTTTCCCCACGGATCTGTAACAGTCGGAACCTTTCCTTGGAAAACAGAAAGGACAAGCTGGAAGGAAGGCTTACTCTCAGCCAAATGCTGGTTCTTAGCATGCACCACGGCCAGCTGCACCGGCTCCTCTCTGTCCCTGCCCACACCCAGGACCGCCAGCCCCAGGCTCACCGAGTGGGCGAGCAGGTGAGCAGGTAGAACAGGCGAAGGCTGCTCCCTCTCTGCGAGGCGGGCCCTTCCTCCTGCTGCAGGACACGCCCCAGAGGACTCCTCACAGATGCTTTGCCCCAACACCTTCTCGCGTACCTGCTACTTACCCCGGTTGCAAAGACCGCTTTCGTGCGTTTACCTGCTTACTGTCCCTCTCTTTCTATTAGAGTGTGAGCTCCAGGGGGTCAGAGACCTGGCCTGCACTGCGCCCCAGTCCCCGCCTCTGCCTCCCCCACCCCGCACAGAGCAGGCTTGACTTCTGCCTCCGGTGAGCAAGGGTGACAGATCTCTCCAAGGCAGTGGGTCCTTAGATTGCCCGGGGGTCATCCCGTGCGCTCTCTGACCCTCTGGGATAAAGTACAGAATCAGAACTAAGGTTCGTCCTTGGACCCCGCCCCGTGCTACATCTCTGTTGTCTGACGAAACCCCTTCCTAGCTTGAGCGTGTTTGTCACACCCGCGCTTTGTTCATGGTTCGATCTGAGAGCCCTTGTCAACGCCCTTAAAACATCTGATTGAGTTCCCTGTGGAAATGGATGCCACAGATTAAATACATGTGGCGTTCGGAAGCTTCCCATTTTGTCACAGCCTGTGCACTGCCAGAAAAGCGTTCTGCATGTTAATTAAGATAGCTGGGGGATTCTTACAAGACTTCTTTCTCTCCCTTTAACTTTATAATGCATTCAGAGGGAACTAAGGCAACCATCTGGGAAGCTGTGAAAGACAGTGTCAGGTCAGATGGCTGTGAGGCCCCAGGGAGCCTCAGTGTCAGGCTGGGACACTCTCTGCACGTCAGCCGCAGGTGGAGCCCGGGAGCAGCAGCTGCCCGGGAGCTGGGCAGGGCTGCGGGGCGGAGGCTCTGACTTCTGGCTGCAGTGGGAAGAGCGCCCTTTCGGCGGAGACTGGAATTTCGCCCGGGGAACAGTGATCAAATCCGAGAATCAAAGTGGACAAGATGAATCGGGACACTGAGAATGTGGAAAAACCTGACCTTCCTCCCAGTTAGCAGCCCAGCCAGGACGGCGCAGCGAGAGCAGGAGGGTGCTGCAGCTGCCCGCCCGGGCTGCAGTGAGACGACAGCATGCCCCTGGACTCTTCCCCGGGCCCACATTCAGGGGTCGCATGGGGACGTGGACCCAGCATGGGCTCGAGCTTCTTCAGACCTGGGTTAAAATCTGGCTCGGCCACTTGCTCGGACAAGTCACTTACTGGGTCTCAGTGTCCTCACCTGTGAAATGAGCCCAGGGTCCGGGCTGCACTCGGAGAGTACGGCCTGGCCGGCACGCCCCAGGCCTGCAGCAGACGGCAGTCGCCACTGTCACTGGACAGCCTGTGCCCACTTCTTGCTGGCAGGGACTCGCCCCCGCCTCTTGCCTCCTGCCCCTCCGCTCCAGCCGGCTCTCCCCTTGAGACACCGCAGCCCTTCAGAGGACAGAAAAGCTGTCAGGGCGACCTGCGGAGTCACTCCACCATTGTGTGCACTCCCAGTGAGCTCTGGGTGGGACATGCCCTCACACAGAGGGCCTGGAAGACTGCCGCGGGTTTGGGAATCCCTGACCCTTGGCCTAGGAGTCGCGCATGGTCAGACTGCACGTCTCAGCAGCCTGAGTGTCTTTGATCGCTTCCCACCTGCCTCTTGCCAACTGTTCCCCAGTGTGGCCACCAGGGGGAGGCACCTCTCTCTCCTGTCCATTTCCACTGTCCTGCTGGGTTCACTCCCTCCCGGCCTGATGAGGCCTCCTCCCAGGCCCCTCCCCCACCCTGGGAGATGCAGCTCTGGCTCCTTCCGCCTTTGGTTGGTAGAGGCTCGAAGACCTGCAGGGAGTGGCCGTGGCCGAGAGCAGGACAGGGATCTCCTCCCAGGCTGGGGAGCAGACACCCTGGCAGCCTTGGCGCTGGGCCGGCTGGTGTCTGTCCTTCCTGGCTCCCTTCCAAGCAGACAGGCCCCAGGAGAGACCCAGGTCAGTCCTGTTTCCAGCCGTGACGCAAAGGCATCCAGAGACTTTCAGTCATGAGACGCTCCCATCGAAGATGAGACATGCCTCAGAAGGTTTGTCCCGTACCAGGGGTGACACATGCTCTGAGGGTGTAACATGCTCTGAAGAGGTGACATGCCTCTCACCCCAGAGGTGACACACCCCTTTAGGGGCAGAGTGGCCCACAGAGGTGACATGGCCTACAGAGATGACATGCTCCACAGTGGCGACACGCCTTTCACCCCGCACGTTGACAGACCTGTAGAACTGATACACCCTCAGGGGTGACAGGGCCACAGAGGGGACACCTCCACTGTGGCTCAGCTCCACCCCACACTTCAGGCAGCACGGGGGGCCCTGCAGTGCCCGCTGATGGGCCTGCTCCTTGGTTTCAAGGCCTTTCAGCCCAGAGAAGAGCCCTCGGCCAACAGCGGCCTGGGCCGGCCCCGCTCTTGTGCCCACACCTGAAGCCGGCTGCCACCCATGGGGGCCCCCATTTGGGAGGAAAGGGGCCTCCAGGGCCCCCGTCTTCCTGCCCGGAGGAGGCTGCTGCTGTTTCAGGTCCACAGACAGACAGAGACGAGAGTCAGGGAGCGGAGGCGTCATTTCTGATTTATGAATAACGAGCTACTTCAGTCCCGGGTTCCTCTTGCGCCTCCCATTTAGCGATGTGTTCCGTGTCCTGACGGCTCCAGTGCTTTATCAGGCTGTGACAGGGGAGTGGTGACTCATCACACCAGCGATGGGAAGGCTGACCTACATACCAGGACTGGGAAGGCAGGTCCCGAGAGCCGGGCGGCGTCAGCTCCGCCCTCCACGCCTGCCCCTGGGGCCAGCTCCGAGTTGACAGGGCTCCCGTCAACGTGGTGGGAAGGAAGAAGCCGGCTTGGGCGGCCACCCCATGTGGGGGTGTGTGCAGGGCTTGTCCTTAGCTGGGTGTCACCGCAAGTCCTGTTTACACTTTGATCGGGCGTCAGGGGGAAGGTGGAGATGGAGGGGACATACAGCCCCCTGGCCCCTCGCAGGGTACCGCGTCCACGCTGAGGGTGAGACAGGACCCTGGCCCAAATCCCGGCTGCCCCCCTCTGTCTTCGTGACTCTGGGGGAGTCGTGTCCCCACTTGGGCAGGGGAAGGTCCTCTGAAGGCCGAGGGCATTCGCCCCTGTCCTGCCCTGCTGCCCGAACCTCTTGTCTGGACCTGAATCTGTCATCTTCAATATTGTTTCTTTTGTTCTTATCTTCACACAAGGGTTCTGAGGCGTGGGGAGGTTAGGTCCCTTAGGGAAGAGGGGACAAAGGTGACCTGGGAGCAGAGGAGGGCAGGCCGGAGCCTGAGAAGGCCGGGCGTTGGGACTCTGGGGCAGGCCCTTGGGCAGGCTCTGCTAGGGCCTCTCCAGCCTCACCCACCTCATCTCTTTGGAGGTGTTCGGCCCGAAGTGCCCTCAGGATAATCGGAAAGGGGACGTAGCGGGTGTGGCTGGGTAGCACGAGGGAGGCCCGAAAGCAGAGACCTCCGGTGATTTGGGTGGGAGGGGTGAGGGAGCAGAGCGGTGCTGGCAGTCGTGCGGGCACAGTCGGCACGACCCACTGGCATTCGCCGAGTGAAGCAGTGGTTATGGCGCCTGCTTCAGGCAGGCGGACTCGGGCCGGAGGAGTTCGGCAACGTCTGAGCTGGCCCGGGCGGGGCCCGGCCCCCTCCGGCCTTTTCCTGCCCCGCCCCACTGCCTCCTGCCAGCCAGGACCTGCCAGGCGTGGGCGTACGGGGCCACCTGCTCCGTGATGACGGTTGTCCTCCTCTAACAGTTGGCAGTCCAGAGGTCAGAGGTCACTGCCATGTCTGTCCCCCCCTTTTATTCTCCCAGTATTCCTGGGCGGTAGACGTGAACAAGGACTGCTGTCTGGGGAGTCAGTGTGGCGTTAAAAAGCACAGAGAGGTGTCTGTTGCGTTACTGTGTGGCCGTCCAAACTGTCGTCCAGGCCTGTCACCTTACCCACCTTGTTTTGCCCAAAGGAAGTGAGGTGGGCGAGGTGTGTGACGTTTCCGAGTGTGACCATGTGCCGGGCCATGCAGCTGCGTTCCAGCCTGTGTCTCTCCATGTCTGTGTTTTGAAATGGATTTTTACATTTGAAGTTTCGATTTCTTTCGAGAGCAGCCCGGTTTAATGGAAAACAGCAGCGCTTTTCTCTTACCGACTTCATCAGCAGAAGTGGCTGCGTGAGCAGCAGGTCGGCGCTTTGATCTCCCGCTCCTCTGCGTTCGAACTCCGTGCTGGGGGGCGGGGGGGTCCTGCCGCAGGCTCCGAGGTGGAATTCCTTAAAACCTTGCAGGACAGACTTCCCGGTGAGTCTGAAGATTGCAGATTCGGGAAGGCTCGAGAAAGGAACAGTGTTCTTGAGTCATTTATTTTTGCAACATTTAATTTAGCAGTGATTATTTATATCAACACTTTGGAATATTTTGGAGAATCAACAAAGCCTTCTCAGGAGCGGCCTGATCCTCTGTTTGCAAGTCTGGTTTTCAGCTGTGAAATGGCTTTTTAAAATCTCACATTTCAAAGAGGGAACCATTTCTGTTCAGTGAAGCGGAGGGAGAGAAGAGTGTGGTGTGCCACTGTTGTGCTGTGCAAAGGCGGAGACCCCGTCCGCAGGGAGCATCCTC
>PVKM010047490.1:0-11439 GCA_004027735.1 Carollia perspicillata
ACAGCATCGAAGTCGTCATTATTCTCAGGATGAGTTTGCACAGACTACTGAGGAATCGTTTAGAAAGAAAACAGAGCATTCAAGTAAAGGAAAAGATATCCTCTACGATAGATATAAATAAGGACATAGATACCACATGTATTGACTTAACAAACATATGGTGATCAGCTATCATATGCTAGTCAATATTCAATGTGTTGCAGCAACAATTTTAAAAAAGTCCTTTAACACCTCAGGTGCACCATCTACATGGAAAGATCTCCCCAAATATCTCCCTGGCTAACTTCTCACCTGCTTCAAATCTTGGCTCAAATGTCACTTTCTCAATTAAGGCGATCCTTTCTTTCCACACTATTATAAATATCAGCCTTGTTCCCTCACACACACATTCTCCCACATTCCCTTATCCTACTTTATTTTTTACTTTATCTATAGTATATTTTTTGTGTGATATGCTTTATATTTATTTTATGTATTTTTAAAACTTTTCTGTTTTCTGTGCCTGTGTGTGAACAGCTTAGTGTAAACACCTTCATTTGCTTTGTTTGCTCAGGTGCCCCAAGCATTAGAATAACCCCTGTACAGAGGAGACTCTCAATATTTGTCAAACCACTTTCTAATTTTCTCAATTCTCTCTCTGAAGTTTTTGTTAGATAAATGATTGGTCTTTTTGTAATATCTGCTATATCATTCAAGCTCTCTTTCATGTTTTCTGTCTCTTTAACCCTTTGTTTTGATTTTAAATAATTTCATCAGATCTGTTTTCTTATTTACTAACTCACTCTTCAGCTGTATCTGTTTAACCTGTTCATTGTATTATTAATAGCTTTTTTTTTCTTTTTCACTTCTGGAAGTTCAATTTAGTTCCTTTTCAACAACTTTTGGTTTATAATGCTCTCTTTTGTTATGATTTGATTCATTTTGTATCTTCTTAAACATACATTTGTCATCATAAACATAACATACTTTGCAGTGTCTACTAGTGATTCTCATATTTAAAGTCTTTAGGCATCTAATCCTACTGTTTGTGTGTCTGTTGACACTAACAGGAAGTATATTTCTGTGGGGAGCTCCACCCACAGCCCGCCCACACCACCCGGCTGCCACTGATGAGAATAAGTCTACCAAGACTTGATCAGCTTGGGGAGGAAGGTGGCAGATCTCTCAAAGGAGAAGGACCAGGAGCCTGTTCCTCAATGGGCTTTTATTGGGTTCAGTTTGCATAAGAATACACAGCATCTATGTAAAGCTCATCAATCATTATGAGGCAGTAATGATAAAACAATAGATAACATTCAAAGAACTATGAGGGCTTATTTTGGGTCAGGGTCAGATAGCTAAAGGGCCATAAAACTTTGGGAAACAAATTCATTTCATGCTTGGACCCTTATCATTTAAATTGAGGGTATTAGCAAACTAGGTTTCATAGGATTTCCTGCATTCTTTCTTAGGCTTGATTGCCTCAGGGAACCCACCCTTTTCCCGTCACAGGGCTGCACATACCTCTGGCATTGTTTCAGGCTTAAGGCATTGTTTCAGGGTGAAGTCAGGTGGGGGAAGTAAGGGAGCCAAGAGATTAGGAGACTTCTTGCAGACAGAATGAGGACTCAGGCTGTGTCAAAGCCTGGGGTGATGGTCCATCACCCCCTTTTTCTATAGGCCCCCAAGTCCTTCCATGAGGGCCTCTTTGCAACCATGCCTGTCTTAGATCATCCCTCCTTTGAGGAATCTTACCTGTCTTTTGCTAAGCAGTCATCCTCCACTCAGGGTCAAACAGGGTGAAGTAAAAGGGGGCAGAGGTGGTACCTCTATAAGATAAGCTTTGTCTCTTTAATGGCTTATGGTCTCAAGGTCTTTTTACTCAGCCTTAGTCATGAGGGGTTATAGTTTCTGAAACCAGACAGGGCGATTCCCAACATATTTCCCCTCATATCTTTTGAATTTTGGATTGTGAGGAGTTCTATCTGTGACAATCTTGTGTGGCCTAGGTTTAGGGTGGGGCCACCCAAAAGGGTTTGCATTTGCTTCTGCCAGTAACTCTGCCAGACTAGCGGAGCATCTTCTTTAGGTGAAACTTCTCAGCTTGGTAACTTCTGTACCATGGCATTAGGGTAAATACAAACCTCACACATGGGTGGCAGAAACATCATGACCAATTGTTAAGTTTTTGCACACTAGGAGCTACATAGAAACATATAAGCTTCCTCATTATCTCCCATCTTTGTAGGTATGGTTTCCTTATTCTTATTCACACTTTCACTAGGAATGCCGCTTTTGGAGATGTCGCAACTCCTCCTCTCAATGTTGTTAAGGTCCACGTTCTAATTCCTTACCTCATATAACCATTAAATCCAAGTCTTCCAGTAAAATTTCACACCACAGCATTAGCTCTGTATTAGTTCACTCTTTGTTTTGGCCATATGGGTGTTAATAAAGTTCCTATAAAGTCAGCATCATTTCAGAGAATGCTTCTTACATCTTAACTGTAATTTCTAACTGTTATGTTGTACACAGGTTTTCAAGTTTATGTGAAAATAAAATTGAAAAGAAAATCAATAATTATATATGTAATGATAGCAGATTATAAGAATCTTCCTTGCAGTCTTCTCCAATATCTTTTCATTTCAATTTTTTCAAGATAATATTTGTGTATTCTGTTTGGTGAAATGTTTTTTTGTCAGTTTGTGTTAGTTAAATATGTGATTACTTTTAGTTTTCACTTTGATTCAAGAAAGAACAACAAAACAACTTTTTAATTCCAGCTCAACCTAATAGAATAAATGATGTACATAAGAGTACTTTCCTATGGATATTTACATGTTCTTATTTATTTGTCATTTGTTTTGCAGCAAAGAAAGTAAGGGTTTATTTTTAGGAAGTGGCCCACACCCAGAGACACAGGTAACCTAACGCTCAAAGATCTGACTCCTCAGTGATTTTCAGGGGATGGGTTATTAAAGGAAAAACAATGTTATTAACATCCAATTTAAATACAAGGGAACTGGCATACAAAAGGGTTAGGGATATGCTCAAAATTACACAGTTAGTGTTTTAGCTGAGAATTTTACCTCATAATTCTGATTTCAGATACTCATCTGACAATAGCTATTCTATCTTTTAAATCAAGTAACTACAAAAATCATAGGCCTCAATGGGTCTAAGTCAGGAAAACATTAAGTTCCTTGGGATTTCTGAGGAGAAAGAGGTTGCTTTCAAGTTGCAGTCAAGGGCCAGAGACAGTAAATCAGTGTCTATTAAATGGCACTTAAAAAACAACAGAATATCTCAGATTTATTAACATCATTGACCATCAGGTACAGTGCATAGTTATAATATCAAAGATGTCATATTTAATATTATGCACGATGTAGAATAAGTTTCATGCATACAGTTGGCTCTGAACAAATATTTGTAAATAAAAATATGCGCCTTTGTATTTGTACTTCCATGATTTTTCTTCTTAGTTCCTGGCACTAACTTTGCACACAGTAGGTGCTTAATAATCTTTTGAATTGAATTCAGTAAGAACACACTGGATTACATACTCCCTAGGCAGTGAGGTGAAAACAACTTAGAAATTGAGTTTCTAGGGAAATTCACAGGAATTCAGCAAGGGGCTTGAGTTTTTAGTTTCTGTGAATAATCAAATGGCGAATAATTCTGTTGTGTGTTTGCTGATTTTTATGGTCATTAACAGCATTATATGAGGTCATTAACAGCATTATATATAAAAAGTCCAACCATTGTTTATATAACTAAAATGATTTGCATGGTACTGATATAACCTGGCAGCCAAGGAGAGTAGACTGGAATGCATATGCATAAACAATGATGACTTCACTGTAGTAGTCAGAGATGGTGGTAGACACCACTGAGTGAGCATGCGTACTATGTGGCCATTGCATTCAAAATGACTGAGTGAGTAGAGCAACGAATCTGCATCAAATTTTGCATTAAGCTTGAACATTCCTCTGCAGTAACTATTCAGATGATTCGGAAGGCCACAGATACAGGCAACTGGTGGTTGGCAGCTTCATCATGACAACATGCCCACTCATACATCACATCTCCTGCAGTGTTTTGGCAAAACATCAAATCACCCAGGTGACTCAACTTCCCTACAGCCAAGATCTGGTGCCTTGCAACTTCTGGTTTTTCCCAAAACTAAAATCACCTTTGACAGGGAAGAAATTTCAGACTATCAATGAAATTCAGGAAAACATGATGGGGTAGCTGATGGCAATTGGGACAACTGTGTGAGGTCCCAAAGTATCTACTTGGAAAGGGATTGAGGTGTCATTGTCTTATGTACAATATTTCTTGTATCTTGTACCTTTTTCAATAAATGTCTCTATTTTTCATAGTACGTGGCTGGATACTTTCTGGACAGACCTCATGTTTTCTAGCAAGCACATAAGGTATCCAAGTTACCTATTAGTAATAGGAGCACAAATTCAAAATACTACTATTTGCTTTTTTGTTTGTTCCTGGCAATGAAAACCCCTAAGCTCTTAAACATCAATATTATATGATAGACTTTGGAGTTCGTGTTGGGCATCAGAACATATTTTTCCAGGTAACAATGCTGTGATTACCCTGCCAAAGTCTCAGGCACCTATTTCTAATCACTGGGGCTCCATCTCACAACATGGTGTATTTTAATACTGGTAAAATTTAACAATCTAATATTCTTTAGAATCCTCAGGATTAAAATAAGCCTCTTTCTTCCAAAGGTCTTACTCTCATTTACAGTAGACAATCTGGCTTAAATATTTACTTGGATTTTCCTTTACTCAACTTTAGACCACTTAGCCCAATGATATTGGCCAACATGATTCGAGGGTGCTAATTTAATCCTTCAACAAGCTTATAAGGCATTTATTATTATTATTATCCCCATATTTTATATAAGGAAATTGAGAAACATAGAAGTTATATAATATGTCCAAGGTTATACAACCAATAGTTGGCGAGCCTGCAGATGAACCCAGATAATTTAGCTCCAGAGACGTCACACGTAACCTTTGTGTCCACCTCAGCATCAGCCGTAGGAGTGATGTGTGCCGGAGACCAATTAAGACTTGCACCTTTTGTACTTTAAAGATGAATTGAGAGTCTCTTTTTGAAATGCTATCTGCCACTTCACTCAAACATTAGGAAGTTATTGTCACCTATTTTATGAAGAAGCTAAATCTGTCTGAGCAGTTACTTTGTTGTATATTCCACATAGGTCTCCAAAAATGCTCTTGAGTTAAAGAATCAGATCCCAAATGAAAAAGGGATGTGGCAGCCTGTGCTGAGTAAGCGGGCAGCCACTGGGATGTGTGAACATAAGAGCAGAGATCGTGAGTCCTGCTTTTTATATGGGTCCTCCAGACCTACATTGCTTAATGTATGGGCTTTCTTAAATGGAGAAATAGTAATTAATGTTCTTAAAAAGAGTCATTTTTCTCTTTCCCTTCTAATTGTCCTTTCAAATTTATCTTCGTAAACATTAGGACCATCTGTACTTCATTTTTATGTATTTATTGTTATTTCTAATCCTAAAAGTTTTCTTGGTGGTGTTCTATTTCAGAGGGCCCGCGGCATTTCTTTCTCTGGCCTGATGGCTCTTTTTGGAGAAGAGATGAAAACTAGTTTAGCAGCATCACTGGGGACAAACAGTGCATTCCTATTAATATTTTGAGAAATACTAGGGTTGGTATGGGAAGTTCTAATGTGCAATCTGCCAAAGCAATTACTTTTTAAATATTTGTTTGAACAAACACCATGAAGAAAACTTTGTAAAAGATTGCTAAAGAATAACAAAGAAAATTTTTGCTATTTTTAATAGCAAAAATGGTGGGCAGTGTAGGCAGAATAATGGCACTCCAACCTCCAACCCAAAGATGTCCGTTCCCAATCCCTGGAATCTGTGACAACATCATGTAACATGGCAAATGGGAATTAAGGTTGTAAATGGAATTAAGGTTACTAATCAGCTGACCTTGAAATTGATAGGTCATCAGGTACTATTCAGGTGGCCCACGTGATCAAAAGGGTCCTTAAAAGCGGGATGAGGAGGCAGAAGAGGAATCCAAATGGGCACAATGGACTCAAGGCACCATCAATAGTTTGAAGATGGAGGTAAAGGACCATGAGCCAAGAAATGCAGGTGGCCTCCAGAAGCTAGAACAGGGCCAGGGGGCAGGGAAGATACTCTCAATCTCTCTCAGAGCTTTTGAGTAAAGAACAAAGTCCTGCCAAAACCTTGATTTTTGCCCAGTTAAGACTCTTGTCAGACTTCTGACCTACAGAACTATAAAATAATAAATCTGTGTTGTTTAACCCATTACATTTATAGAAATTTGTCATGGTAACAACAGAAAACTAATGCAATAAGCAAGATGTTCATTGAATCATTTCTTTGCCTTAGTTACCCGTCCTCACAGCCTCATGGCGGTCACAGTTAAACTGTAAAAGAAGGTGTGGTTCAGTGTGGCTGGTGTTCATCTCTCACAACCCATCTAAAACAAGTTCTGAATCACCAAGCAACTGATGCACAATGACAATAAAAAGCCCAGTACGAAAACAATTACTGCTACTATCTCAAAGTCCTAAATCGATTAGAAATGCCAAGTTAAAGTAGAGGTTTGAGAGAAAGAGAGAAGTTGGTAATAGCTTTCTCATGTTCTGGGGGCATCGGGAAACTTACAGGAGTGGGGCTAACAACACGAAAAGGTTTTGATTAGCAATATAGTTAAATGGAGTAAAAACAAAATGCATCACACAGAGAGAAAGGGAAAGTAGGTGAGTAATGGTGGAAGGGTTGAAATGAGAACGGACTGGAACGCGCAGGAGCAACAGTGCGTGCGAATCCTGGAAACAGACAGCAACTCAGGCACCGCGGCCAGCATGTAGTGCTGTGAAAAATCTCTGGAGATCACAGTCCCCTTTAGACTTCCCCTTTCTCAAAGAATAACTTCACCATCCATCAGTTACCCAAATCATAAGCTCTGGCATCAGCCTTAACATCTCCTTCGTCCCTACATTTGATCAGTTATCAGCTCCTATGTCCAACTTTCCTTTCCTCTCCATTCTCTCAACTGTTTGTTTGGGTTGGACCACCTCCATCTCTCACCTGGTTTACTCCAAATGTTCCCGACTTCTCTCCTGGACCCTCATCTTCCCTTTTTTAGGTCATTCTCCAAACTTCTTCCAAAGTAATCTTCTTAAAGCACATATCTGACCCTGTGCCATTAGTTAAATCTTCCAATGACTCCTGGAGACTTAGTCATGAAGTTCACACTCCTTGGCATGGGTTATACAAAGTAGTTCTTAAGGTCGTGTCATTTCTCTTTCTCCAACCTGCTACTCTATTCCTGAATTGTGATGAAATCCTCAGAGTTGCTTGGATACACCACAATTTTTCTAGCCACTGAACCTTGCAGGGACATTTTTCTTTGCTTGAAATACACTTCTATGCCCTTTACCTAATCCCACATGCCCTCACCTGGCTAATCTTATGCAGGCTTCAGATCTCAGCTAACAATGGCGCCTGTACCAGGCAGCCCTCCTTGATCTCCAAAACTGAGTCATGACACTCCTGTGGGACCTCAAACATCCTGCAACCATATACCATGTTATAAATGTCTGTTCATTTCCTGTGTCCACATTAAACTATTAACTTCTTGAATGAAGGGACTTTGTTATAGCCAGAGTTTAACTATTGTACCAAGCAAAATATCTGACATATAATAGATTTTTAATAAATATTTTTCAAATGACAAAAAGTGTGTGACATGTATTTGCGAAGAAAGAAGATACAGAATTTACTGAAATTGTTCCCATCTCTGACTAAACACTGATGCTATTTTCTAGAATGAAGTAACAAAATTTAGCATAAGAAGCCAGTGCTATTACAAATTTTGTAGTTATTTATCTCACCCAAATATCACGCAAGTGTGTAGTACTTTAAGCTACCTTTTTTCAAATGTGTCTCAGCAATATTAACCAACAATCACTTTATTTTCTGCTGGTTCCTTGTTAAACAGAGCTAAAAGGCTAGTCATATAACAAAGAGAACCTCATTATTTCTCCACTCTTCCCTGTACTACTTAGGGTTTAACTCACCAGCCCGGTCCCCTATATCCTTTACCCAGTCCCACCCTTTCCCTAGGCTTAGTCTAGCTTACTGCTGGACACAAGATATTGGCTAAACAGCTGAGTCTAACAGATTTGGCTTCCAAATTCTTCCAAGTAGGCACAAATAATATGTCTTTACTTTTTTTTTTTTTAAGATTTTGTTTATCTTTAGAGAGAGGGGAAGACAGGTTAAAAGGGAGAGAGAGAGAGAAACATTGATGTGCCAGAGGAACATCTGTCAGTTGCCTCTTGCAAGTCCCCAGCCGAGGTCCTGGCCTGCTACCCAGGCACGTGCCCTGACTGGGAATTGAACCAGCAACTCTTGATTTGCAGTACGATGCCCATCCCACTGAGCCACACTGGTGAGGACTAATATGTCTTTTACCAATTGTATTCTCTTAGCCAAAAGGAACAGCTTGATCTAGCTTCTAGTTATATGTCCTTTGTTAAATCACAAAGCTAGTTTTTCTTATTTTTCTAGCTATAAATTTTCATGGCATTGGGGTATTTTGAGGTTTAATAATTTGGTTATTGAAACTGAATTATTTGCAGATGAACAGGGTAAGGAAATGATTACTAGTATAACATGACTATTCCCTGAATGGTCTCTTTCTCTCCCGTTACCAGTACAGGGGCAGCGAAGCAGTGGAAGGGCTGCAGTTCTCCAGTGTGAACAGTCTTGGATATTACAACCAAAATCACGTTCAGTCTCAGTAAGTACTGTTTACCACGGCTTTTGTTTCACCAGCTCCGAGAAACAGAATGTGCCTTCTGCACAACATTACATTTTAGCAATAAGATACATTTTGACAACTAGGTGCTTACTGTTACAGAAATTAACAATTATTCTCCAACCACGTGTTGCCCATTGTGTGTTCTCATTTTTCAGTGTGGTTTTAAATCATAGAAGCAGAGTGAGTTTTCAGTTCCTGCTCCCCGAAACAAAACTACATCACATTCAGTAGTGTGCAACCTAACGACAAAAATGTTAACTAAAACAGATTCAAGTTTGCAGAAGAAATCTACCAGTACTTTAACTAAGCAATCACCTAACAAAGGTCTCATTGAATTATAGTTTCTCTGTTCCTCATATTCTTCATAATGAACTAGTCTACTTTTATGCAAAATATGTGAGACTGTGAAGTTCACACATTTTAATCATCCTTAAATCACAGCTGACAGCTATTTTCTGACAAATGTTGTTCTCAGCAAGTTAATCAAAATTCTATTTCCAAAACTATGATATTTTGCATTGTTTAAGTTCCGTTTTTAGTAAGGAAGACATTTTTCCATGTAAAAGACTCCTGAAATTTTCTTATCACTAAGTCATATGAAGGCTTTGCCAAGCAGTCCCTGTTGGAACAGCTCCTTAACTGGAAGGAAAACCTTAGGTGGCCCAGCTTGGACTCCAGGATATTAGGTGTTGCTTTGATTCAGAATAATGAACTCGATACAGAAAAAAGCACAGGAATAACTCTGACAACCACCAGGCAGTGCCTGTGTTGCCATGGACATGCAGACATTTGCTTCTCTTGCCTAACAATCACCATTTTAAAATCTAACCTGAGCATCTGTCTTTGGGTCAGTTTTATGCATTTATATTTACTTTAATCACTGTTCCATTTGGACTTATTTCTGGCAGACAGTTTTACATTCCTATTCACCATGTGTTCTGGGTGTCCCCTCTTCTTTCCCATTTCCCATTGAAAGGATAGACTGTTCTGCTGGTCTATTTCTATACTTCTGGTGGTTACCACTGATTTTTGATAGCATACATGAGTTTGCACTCTCCTCTCATTTTTAAGCCCATTCAGAGCTTAATTGTTCCCTCTTAAGAAGTCAGCTGTTAGCTCAGAGGGGAAATGTCTGTGAGTTAGAGAAAGGGAACATTTCCTCCAAAAGAAATCTGTTTTACATCGGCCTGGGTGCTTGTCCCGGGCCCTTGTCCCGGGCCCTGGCAGGCAGCAGCCCTGCCTCGCAAAGTGCAAAGCGCGCACGTGCACTGCCCTTCAGAAGCGCAGCGTCACGTGCAGCGCAGCGGCACAGGCAGCTTTAGGTCTCGTCCCCACCCCACCCATTACAGGCCAGGCAGTGAGGCAGGGGCCGGAGCTCGGGGTCTGGTTCTCCCTCTAAAACGGTCTGTAATATGGATGACTTCTCCTTAGATCGATGTCGTTAGTCAGGACAAACCTAAAGAACCCTATGCTGCAGGGCAGCCTGGAAAGCCAAACACTTGAGCATAAACTTATCTTCTGTTGGCCCTTCCTGTGGTCATCACATAAAATACTTCAGATCTGGGCTGCTTTGGATATATTTTAGCTTGTTTGGTCCTTTATTATTTAAACAGTAAATCTTACCAAGTTATTTACTCATCCCAACTTCCCTTATCTCAAAAAAAAGTGCTCTTGATTTACTTCTCCTCTTGCTTGAGTACTTTGTCCTAGAACAGTAGTTGGCAAACTTTTTACGTAAAAGCCCAGGTAGTAAATATTTTACACTTGTGGGCCATACACAACTATTCAGGTCTGCCATTATAGCAGAAAGGGCCATAAATAATAAGCAAACGAGTAGAACTGTGTTCCAATAAAACATTATTTATAAAAACATGTGATGGACTGGCTTTGGCCTAGGGCCCATGGATTTCTGACTCTTGTCTGAGAGTGTCTTCAAAAGGATCATTGTGTGCTAAATCTTAGAAGCAATGTACCAGTGGCAATTTTTTTCATGCATTTAAAAGATGATCCAGCTGGGAAACATTCTAGATTCAAATATCTTTTTATTTAAAACTGTAAAAATAATATTCCATTATCCAACATGGCTATTGCACAATATAATAACAGTAAAATTCTTCTTAGATTAAGAAAATTTGCTTTTATTCTGTGGAAGTTTATTGGAATTTTTCTCTTAATCTCAGATCTTTATACACTTTACCATACATACAGGAGAAACCAGTTGCTTCTAGAGCATTAAATTGGTTCTAATTTGGAAAAGAAGCTACCGTAGAAAGTCAAGGCTTCCTTGAAGTGTAAAGGAATAAAATGAATTTTTAAAAAGTTTAATGAATAAGCAAAGAAACATTAATTCCAATTCCAGGAAAAGGAAAAGAAGTTTTTCTTCAATATTTTCATCACTATTTACAACACATAAAAATGCTCTGTTCTCAAGTCCTTTCAAATACATTTCGATTACCTCTTTTCTAAAATGGTTTTAAAGAAGCAAATAAATGAACCCAGTCTCTTCCGCTACACTGCTCTGACTCACACTGGATGCAACACTCAGCTGTGTGCATCCCCCACACGGGGAAAACATAAACAA
>PVKM010047491.1:0-11454 GCA_004027735.1 Carollia perspicillata
TGCTTCCACTTAATCAAATTAATCCAATTCCATTCATTTATTCATTCAACAAATATTTTATTAAGCACCTACAATATGCCAGGCACTGTGCTGGGTGCTGGGGATACAACTGTGAACAAAATAGACACAGCCCCTGCCCTCAAGGAGCTTACAGTCTAGTAGTTATACAGACAAGTACACAGGCAATTACAATGCAGTATGGTAAGTGCAGTAATGGGGAGAAAACATTAAAAGGGCACCTAACTCAGTCTTGTATGCAGGGGATGGTGGATGGAACTATTCCCAGGGCAGGTCAAATTCGATTTGAGTACTGAAGGATGAGTACAAGTTAATCAGGAAAGGAGGAGATAGGAAAGAGTTACACTCTGAAGAAATAGTAAATGCAATGTCCCGTGTGTTGCTTTTGAGGTTTGTTTGCTGGGGAGAAAGGTTTGGTAGTCGTGAGAGAAGTTTTGCAAGAGATAGATAAGGACTAGGTCACATAGAGACTCATTTGCTCTGCTTTAGAGCTTGGAATTTTTCCTGAGGGAACAGTGTGTGTGTGTCTGTGTGTGTTAATAGATTTTAACTTTTTTACAGATTGCTTTTACGGCAGCACGGAGATTGAATGCATGGCGGGAATCTTGAGTGCTGAGGCAAAGTGACCAGTCCTTTCCCTTTTCTGATGCTACCTTCCATGATAACACACCCTGTGCTCTCTCCAGTCCGTTCGGTAAACAAGGCATTGACACGCACGGCTTGGGGCCACTGCTCATCCATGAGGCTCTTCACGCCTTCCCCACCTATGAAAACTCAACTCATCCTTCAAGACCAGACTTCCAAAAAAATCCTAACTTGTGCTTTCTGTCAAGTATCGTGATCTCTAAGTGTTGTGATGTGTACTTGTATTATAGTACTATTTATTATTTCAAATGGTTTGCAACTTCTTTTGTTCTATGTTAATTTAATCTATTCCTAACATAAGGTGCCTTTTGTAAATAAACATGGTATAATTTTCTTCACAATTTCCAGTTGAAAACAAGGACATATTCCTCATTTGTTGTCTACCACAAACTATTATTAATGCCTTCAAATGATTTAAATGGAATCATGAAAGTGAGGGCAGAAGCCCAAAGGGACACATTATTTTATGCAGCAAAATACAGTCAAGTAAAATTTCAACACAATTACAGAGTATGTTGCTATTATGAGTTGCTGTTATGACAATGGTTAATTCCCCGATTCAAACACTCCACCTTTGACATTAACCTGCTAACAAGGCAAAAATCTGTAAAAGAGGGTAGTTTAGTATGCAAAAATAATAAGGGCTAGCTATATTTTCCAATATGGCCCATACTTTACAACCCCTCCTATATAGTTGTGTAATTTCTCAAATAACTTTTATAATGATAAGAAAAAAACTTTAAACTCAGATATTATAAGAATGTCTGTTGTTTTATTCTTTTTGGTGGGTACAAAAACCACAATTTTGTACACAGAACAAGAGTATAAATAATATTGATTGATACCATGAGTGACCCGTAGTCTCTTGATTCTACATTGCGGACTGATGGTTTTATGTTAATGTCATCTTCATTTTGTTTTTGTTCCTGGTGGTGAGACAAATGCAATCTGTGGACACCGATTCATGTGACAGAGTGAAGGTTACAGCAAACAAGATGACCAACACCTTTTATTAAAAAAAAGTCTCTAAAGTTTATTACAGTGATGGTATTTATATCAATTATTGCAATGTATTGTTCCCTAAGATGGTTAGAAAAAAGAATCGTGTTGTCCTCTACAGAATTTACGTCAGTTAAAAAGCAAGCATGTTTCAGTATTTTTTCTCCAAAGTAAATGTAAATACGTCCTTTAAATTTTTTTCACAGGATTTACATGTTTGTTTATCATTTTCTTATCACAGTTTAGTGATTTGTTGTTTCAGCCGGATGGTCTTCCGTTGACTATATGGGTGCTCTGGAGACACAGGTTAGCATGTTCGCTGACTTCTACAACTATTTCACCCCTTGCTATGAAGAGCAAGGCCTTTCCAGCAAGAACTTCACAGTTGGTGTGCTAACTCACAAGTCTGATTAGTTTTTAAGTCCACTCGAGTGAAATTTGTTGCTGTTAATACACCCATCCCGGATCCCCCCACCCACTCCCCGAGAAAACCTAAATTGTGAGTTTTCCTGATATAAAATCTGAGTTTGGGTTTCCGAGCTGAGCTCATGCACACGTTGCTGCTGCTGCTGCTGCTGTCCGGGGCATTGGGACGTACTTCCCGCTCTCAGCTGAAGGGTTGGTTGGATTAGCCAAAACCCACGCGAGGTGTGTCCCTCAGGGCTGCGTTCCCGTCAGTCACCAACACAGTTTAATTAAGGCACTCAATTATTTTTTTGGTTTTTATGGTAGGTCCGATGCAATGACAGCCAATCCTGAACTTTGTCTAATTGCAGTTCCAGTGTGTACAGCCTTTGGGCAGTCGGGCGTCAAGACACGGCCGTTTTCACCCACACTCCCAGTGATGGATAGTCTGGCTTTGTTTCTTATGGCTTCAGAAAAGGTCAGCTGAGTTGCATGGAAAGGAAACAGAAAGAATGTGGAGTGTTACAATATTTCTGTTTCTTCAGCAAAAGATGGCACAACAAACACCAAAATATCAATATTAGACATCTGCATTTTTCCATATTCTCTTGGTCATGTGAAAACTGGTATCATGGGGGAAAAGAAGCTCAACTTAGGGAGGAATGAGTCAGTCTAGAGTGTGTGGTCCTCCTGCTCAAGAAGTCATTTGGAAATCTTCATACTAGGTTTTGTTTAGTAAATTTGGGTGGGGATATCTTTTAACTGGTACTTGTAGGCAGCTTAAAAGCTCCTTCGAGTCTTTTTGTCTTGCCACAAATTGTCTGTACAAGGTTTTATAAAATCCTTTGCAAGGATTATACTCTTAAAATTGTGATGAATTGTCTACACAAACTATATACATAGAATGTTCATAACAGATTTTCCTGCTTTCAGAACACAGATCTATCCACAAACACTTTTCATTCACACCCATTATAGACATGACCCAGAACAGCACAGTTAGTGACATAAAGTTCATTCTATGCCTAATATGCAATTAAGAAGCTGTATTAAGAAGCTGTATGTGCTTAAGGAGGTGCTGTTAAGAAGCTGTATGTGCTTAAGGAGGTGCACTGAAAGTGGGGGTGCATTTCAGTACCTCATGAGTGGTCATTACTGGGGAACTTCTCAGACTGAGGTTATGGGGTCAGGTTTCTGAACCCCTCATTAAATTCTTGTTCTCTGTCATATTAGGTAGCAGATAATAACATTACACACTGGAGAGATAGGTAGTGCTATGTAAATCTGCTGTTCCCTCATTGCCTTTAAATTCTTTCTAGAGCTGACTTTGAATGTCAACTCAGAGGAAAATGAGGTAAACTAGATATTCCCTAAATTTGTTATGGCTTAGATCATAACTTTCTCATAACACATCATGTATCTTAATTCCCTATCGTGAATTTAAGTTAGCCTAATGCTTCAGGAAATTCCATCCTGTATTTACTCTGCCATGAAATTTACATATTTAAATAATTGTATATTAAATAATAAAATTGATAATTGGATTAAAACTGTTATAGTGAAAAGGTTTATCGGTCACCCTGATAACTTAGAAAGCTGAAGTCAAATTGCTAGGTAATGACATATTTATGATAAAATTCAGATTATCCTAGTTCCGCTTTAGTGAACAGTCTTAGTAATTCCTATCTTATAATCAGAAATGAGGATATACTCTTTATAGAAAACCCAGTTACTGCTAAATTAAAACAAACCAAGACCAAAGTCTGAATTTATTTCTTCAGATTCCTTTTTAACATTTAATATTAACTTAAATAGATAATTATTTTTTAAGTTAGTAGTTTAAAAAATAAACCACACACAGTGGCCTGTATCTGGCTGGAATGTTTGACTAATGGCCATGGCCTTGATTGTATATGTTGTCTTTGAGGGATGGTCCCTTGTACAGTTGAATTCTATCATACATGAAGGCTTTAAGGGTTTTTTTTTTTTTGAGATTTGGGGACAATGTTATCTAAATTATAAAATATTTGCATAATTGTGGCCAATAGGGTTTTTGAAAGGAAAAAGCCACTTATTTATGAGAGTGTAACAAAAATAACTTACTTTCAAGGCTTCTCGACACAGGTGCAGCTCATTTTATTTACCCTGAATTCTATCAAGCTTTTTCAAGTCATATGGATATGAATGATTCATTTTTATATGAAATTTATTTTCTTAAAAGTTCAGCCTAGCTCTAGAGGCATTCATGTGAGGAACTGTGATGCCAGTTTCCGACTCCAAAATCATTATTACATGTAAATTTTATGTACATAACCTGGGGATTTACATCTCTTTTTAACAAATCCCCAGAATTTTATAATAAACTGACATCCATGATTATTTCCTTCCCAAACTTTCTAATATTTTTCTTTTATTTTTTTTTTGCTTCTCTGCCCTTGGACCTTGCTGGTGGTTGGAATGTTTTTGGTATGCCAAAGAAAAGTTAGTTTTAATAAATTGGTTAAAAATCTTATATAAAACACCTTATAAAATTCATCTCAAAATGAAATCTAAATAATTAGCTCTGAAAACTTGTTAGGTATTGTTTTTCTCAGTTTGGGAAAACCTCTCCTCAATTCTGTAACTATTAATTGAAATAAAAGCATTCTTATAAAAGCCCAGAGACCTTGACATCATCCTAGTTGGTTGTTTTGCTATTCAACAGCATGCTCAAAACATCCTGGTCTGAGTTAATTGAGGGTTTTTGTGGTAATTCTTTTCCACAAAATTGAGAAAGAGATGCTTTGAGCTTACCTATGTGCAGTTATACTCAGTCATTGATTTCTAGGTTATGGATAAAAGCAATTAGATAAGATATAGGTATTTCAATAGCTTTCATATGGATAAATGAATATTAAAATCAAGCACGTTTACCTGGCATAACTCAGATTGCATAGATCTTATTATGAAAATTATATTAGGTTTTTGACCTCGAGGCACAGCAAGCTTGGAATGTCTCTTCTGGGTTGAAGGCTCGTTTGTCATTTTAGTCAGAATGAGCAGCCTATTTAGTTGGCTATTATGTACAATTTTAGAAAATGTGTTTTAGAGACCCTATTTTAGGAAGAGCAATAACAAAAGCTTTTAGATCTTATTTTAAAACCACTTTCAAACATTAGAGGAAAAAAGTAGTGGACATTTAGATTCTTAAAAAATGATCTCCATCTCCGGCATTTCCCTGAATGCCTGGAATTACCTTTTTTACTGTGACCCAGCGAGAGCGTGGAAGTGGGGCTGAGCTGGCTCACTTAAAAGCAGTAGGAAAAACCCGTAATAACTCATGGCAATTGTTGTCTTTTACTGTGTTCCTCCTAAAGAACATATATATCGCTAACATCTGTGATGGAGAAACTGCTATATTGCCTAAAATGTCTGCTCACCTTAGTGATATTGTGAACATAAAAGTTGAATTTCATCTAATAAATGTGAGTTGTAGTCTATATCCTGATGATTGCTCCTGCCTCAAGGTCTGGCTCAAGGACCACTGTCAGATGCGTGAAGAGCTGGGTTTTACTCTTTAAAAATGTAGAATGAGGGCTAATGTGAAACAAATTAGAATAGGAATTAAAATTTGTTGAGCTTTGACTATATATATGACTTGGAGCTTCTACACATATCATTTCTCAGAAATCCTTATCTGAGAATCAATGAGCTTTGATCATTGGAATCAGGTTTTATGCTTATTTTGCTATCACGTGCTTTAAAATTTGATTGTCCCAGAGAATATTAGCCTACAAGGAAACCCAGATCTAATTGCCAATTTCTTTCAAATTTTGAGTGGAATATACTGTTTAAATAATTTCACAGAGCATTTCTACTAGTTTGTTTTGTCTTTCTGACCCTTTCAATGCAGATATCTATTGGCAACATAAAATTTCGAACGGTGCAGCCAAAGAAAACCCATCCACTTTGCACTGAGGTTTTCAAAAATATAAAGCTCTAAGTAGAAGCAAGCAATACCACCACGGGACAGACAGGTCACAACACTTCGTGAACAGGATGCATCACCCACTCACTGTAGTAGGCCCTAAATCCTACCCCTAAATTTTAATACTTTCGGTTCCATATACGTTGTAACCTTCTCTATAGGTTGCTAAATTCTGGGTATTCTGCGAGGAAGTTGGGTTAAAAGTCTGTGCACTCTTTGCCACCTTCATTCTCTTCGCTTCTGCCCTGGACTTGTAACAGAACTCTATCAAAGCCACCAGCATTGCCAAGCCCAGTCCGCCAACCAGAATGTAGAAGACGCCTGCCACGTTGCTCAGGCTCAAGGCACTCGTCTTGTCCTGTGGGGGATAAGCACACTTCAGTTAGCTGTGGAAATGTCACATCCAGAAGGTCAAAGAGCACAGGAAATCCAAATAGCTAATTAACATAAATGTGCAATTTAACCTGAAATTATATAGGTGTATAAATCACTGATATACATTCAATATTTAAGCATAAAGTTTATAGTGCTCAAAAGTGAAATTATGGCGGTTACCAATAAATTGGGTGTAAATACATTCAATAAAATCTATAACATGTTATCATTATTAACTATGCAATGAAGACCACTATATTTGCCATGATAAGCATTTATGTATTTACATAGGATGGTGGAAATGGGCTTTTTGTTGTTAAGTTTGAGACGGGCATGTTTAAAACATAATTACATGGAAAGGGGACCTCTTTTGGTTTCTCTGCCATTAAACCATAGTTTCATGTTTGAAATTTCTCTTGAATAAATTTAACTTCACATTGCCTAATTAATGAACTATGTTTCATTTTTTTAAGCTAGCATTCACATTTTGTTCATCAATACTTTACCAAATATATGCAAATAGTGTGTTTGGGCACACACACTGATTCTTTCAGTCACATCGGTACGGGAAATTTTCTGAAAGGTGTTATTTTACATGCTACCTACTATTTAGGAATAATTACATATGCATCACACAAGTGATTTTTTAAAGATAACGTTTTAAAATACACAAGTTACCATAGTTAACTGAGAAATAAATTATGTATGCACAAATTTATAACTATTTTTACTGATTTAAAAATATTCCATTTCCACTTAAAAATGCTTAATTAGTTAATATTTTAGACATATTATTCTCCAGAGCCTTAGTATACATATTATCTCCTAATAAATTCAGAAATAGTCAAGCATATGTTTGGAGGATATTAAAATTATAACAAGAATTCTGAACTTTTAAAATAAATTATAAAAATACATATTATGTAACATTATTTGAAAAGTATTTTTGGTAGACTACATGAAGGATGCCCTCTGGCCATCATCTTCTCAATGGTATGTTTTTTGCAAAATGTGTTTAGACACAAATAATTTTATTAGGAGAGAGTTTAATTCCAAAGACGTACTGTGTACACTGTCCACTAACCATGGCACCAACTGACTGGGCCACAAGTTTAGGGTAATTCCAGTTTTAAAATGGTCACTCAAGTATTTGCACTTCTCAGATTTTACATAAGGAGTTGAGTTGACTGTGTCATTGTTGGGCTGAGCTTGCCTCATTCCACTCTGGTTTAAAGGCAGACAGATGTGATTGAAACATAGGGATAAGCCCTGAAAAGGGAGCTATTAACATTACTTTGTCTCCTTATTAAATAACGGAGGCTCTCCCATTTAGATCAGGCGCTTGTTTAGTCTTGGAATTATCTATCTCCTATCATCTACCTATCTATCTGTCTATGTATTATCTATCTATCTATCTATCTATCTATCTATCTATCTATCTATCTATCTATCTATCTATCTATCGTTTTTTCTTTCTAAAAGGAGATACAGGGAAAAGATTCCAAGAATCCTCAACTATGGCTTTCAGGCACTGTTACTACATTCTATTAATTTGTATAATTTGTGCAGTATTTAGATTCACTGAGAAGTTACTTTTTTTCTTTAAAATTAAAATGCAAACATTTCTAATACTACTTTCAATAGATTCAGGGCTATAGGTTCCTGCATTGTTCTAGAAACAATTTTATGAACAAAAGACCTTAGACTTTGAGGCTATTATTCATAAACATTAACTTATTTAAGTAATTTTTGTAAAACACATTTGAAAAGCTCATTCTATTTTGTTAGCACAAAAATATAATAGGGTCTCTTCAAACTAAAGTGGAATGGTTGGCAATACGGTGACAAAAGAATGAACTTCTGAATAAGATATACTTAATATTTAACGTCTTTTTCTAAATGAGTACTGGTCAATTTCTCATTTTTTGTTTTGAGAATACATCTTTTCTTGAAATAATATACCTCATGGTCCTTGCCTCCAAAACAATCAAAACCTTAACTCAAAAGCACTTCTTTTATTAGTGGTACGTAAGTTTGAGAATAGATAAGGAATTCTTATTATTTTATATATTTTGGTGGTTAATTTAAATTTATTTAAAAGCCTCATAACGGGGACCAGGTTTCAATTTCTGGAAAAGACTGTCCCTGTGGCTGAAATTTATGACGTTGGTTTCGAATTTAGGTATAGTGTATAGGCAGATGTTTAGTTTTTACTGAGCCCCTGTACTGGTTTTGACAATCGCTCCCGTGTACTGCTTTGTGAACACAAGAGGAGGCCCCGAACTGCAGCGACTGACCTTGCTTCCAGAGTCCTTGGGTCCACATTCACCTTTATCGTACCACCATTTGTTTTTCAGCTTGTCTAAGACGCCTGCCTCACTGAGTTTCAAAACGGCAAGGTTTACAGGAGTTCTTCACGTGGAAAATAACATAAATAACATTATATATGTTATTTTATGTTATTCAAGTAAAACTACATTAGAATCGCATGGCAAAGTGACAGAGCAGAGGCCACAGTAGTTGCTATGTCTTGTACCGTAGGCCCAGGATTAGAATCAGACATAAAACTGGGGCCTGCTCCATCGCTTTAGGTAACAGGCACATACTGCTAGGGAGGATTTTTAAATAAAACGTATGCAATTACTGTGAATCCAAAACTATTGGCTTGGGTTGGTTTCTTGAGCATTTATAATTGCCCAGCAAGAATGTGGGAGCCATTCAAAATCCAGAGCTGCTTTCTTCCTCTTTCAAAACTGATGGAAGTGGCTGCGGGTTGATAGACAGACTTAAATAGAAGCTAGATAGGACTGGTTTCATTTCCCACCTTCCTTATGATCAGATAGAGGGGTTTTAGTTTATGCAAAAAAGGATGTCTGCAGTGCCCGTCGTTAAATAGATTCCTTCACCGGTCTCATCAGAACCCAGCTGAAAGGAGGGGTGATTCAAGTGGTACTAGACTCCACCTCATGTAGGCCCTTATAAACAGAAATATGTAAATTATTACTTTCAAGTCTAAGTCCGTGCTGATACTTTCCTGCTGAACTTCAGTATTTAACTTATATAATATCACCAGAAGCAGTTTTCATCCATCTTCTGTTGACCACATGCATCTACTTGAAGTACAAAGAGAAGTGACTATTATCTACTTTACTAAGTCTTACCAATAAAAACCTGACAGGTTAGGTGTAAACAAGATTTTGATAAACTCCTTGTACCATAAAATCCTGTTGTTTTTTCTTTCCTACTGTCTTTGAGTCTTTCAGCACTAAATGTTTTATAGGGAGTCTCAAGGAGAAAAGGGTCAGACAGCACTCAGTATCAATGTTCCAAGGAAGCTAAAAATTATTTTTGTTTTCATTCCCACGTTAACCTCTGTGTATCCAAAATAAAGGGTAAGAAGATGGATAGAAAGTAATAACTCCTAGTATCTTTTGTTGTTACTGTTTTTGTTTTTGTGTGGGGGTCTTTTTTTTTTTTTTTTTTTTGGTTTTCTAAACATTCAGAGAGAGACATGTTGCATGCCTCTCGACATTTCTAAGGGTGCCACAGTCATTTTGTCTGGCTACGTGTCTTAACGCCTCTCTTCTAGGAAATGTTGAATGCCTTCAGAGAAGCATAACGTGCATTTATTTGGTTACCAGGGGCCGAATTCTATAAACCTTACCTACAAAACTGTTTCTGATGATGATGATAATGGTAGCTAACATTTACAGAGCACTTGCTACATACTGGGCATTATTAAAAGCATTTTACATGTTTAGTTACCATTATCACCTGCATTTTACAAACGAGGAACCAAGGCACAGAGAGATTAACCCATCTATTCACATAACTAGGAATGGTTTAACTAGCTGTGCAGTTAAAACCATTAACAAGAGAAGACTCAGGAAGTGGGGTTTCTGGTTATTTGAATTTTCTGGTTAGCGGGTAAACAACAGTTAAAACCTATTCATTTTATACTGATGGTTCTGATAATGTTTTCAAAATACATCTTTCTTTTCATTTATCTGATTTCTAAATAATGAATTTGCCACATACTTGGAATATTGTTTTGTGGATTAAAATCTGACATGAGCATGATTTAACACTTTCTACTAAAAGCTGAATTTGGGGTGGGGAAGGTTTGGTTAATTTAGCGGCTATCTATACAACCTCCCCCTCCTCCCTTCACCCCTCCCCTCCCTTTTATGAAGTGACTATTACAAAACCACGCTTCAGGTCAGATGGTAAATTGTGAACTCCTTGAAAACAAAAGCCACATTTCATTTATCTTTGTAAAATAGTTTTCTTTTCTTTTTTTTTTTAACCAGGGTACCCATTGAGAGTAAGTGCTCTGTAAAGTTGCTACGTTTAAATTATTCTGAATCCAGAACAAGCTTTTTTTCCCCTTTAGCTGAAACTATAAGAGTATTTATGTTCCCAGGCCAGCTTGCCAAAGCCTTTTCAAACCTGTGTAAGTACATTATCTTAGCCTATATTACCTTCCTTGAATAGGTACAGTGGGAGGAGGAGAACTTAATGCTGAAAAGTGAGAGAAAATAAAAGCAGTTCCGAGTTTCTTCTAGATGGGGGAGGGGGATAAAGGAAAAATTGGGGATTAGATAAAGACTGCCTTTAGTTTATCTCTGTTTCTTCAAGTCTTAGTTTTTCTAACCCTCTTTGTTATTCCCCTGTGTCTTTTGTCTCTTCTGCTATTCACTTCAGTAGCCTGGTTTTAGAGGTAAGATTAGATTGGAATTCTGAATATAAGATACTTATTATGAACTGAACTTAACGGTCAACTGGTGGAATGTCAGGCACTGAGCAAGGGATTAATTACTGGGAGACCCCTTCTCTTCTCCAAGGTTTAACTCCCTAAGTTGTCTTCATTCACCACATTTTCCCCTGTTTATGAATTCACATTTACCATAATTCCTGTATTCTTCCATTGGGTCCCCTTTCTGTGGTGAAGGGAAATACACCATTTATGAGTATAACATATTTTAAAGTCAGGAATGGGCTGTATTTTTCAAAGGGCTAAACTGGAAATTGGGTATTATGTTATC